>JAASLG010000354.1:0-27414 GCA_013365235.1 Cercospora sesami | reverse complement strand
ATCAGGAGGAGATACAGAAATGGACGGAGGAGCAGCACCACCTGCGGGAGAACTTCCAACACCCACTCTGCTCGGATTGAACGTGAGCATGGGTTGGTCGTCAACAAGGAAGACGCCTCCTTCGTTGATCTCGCCGCTGGCTTCGTAGACTGGCTGACCAGACGCGAGGATTTGGCTGACATCTTGCGCCCCACTCGTTCCAACGTCGCCCGTGCTTGGAACGAAGAGCAAGGTACCTTTCTGTCCGGCTTCGAACTTCGGCGCCTGTGCCATAGGCAAGGCATTGATCTTGGCACCAGCGCCGGCACCTGTGGTAGCCCCAGAACCACCTGAAGTGGATTCTCCGGCATCTCCTCCAACACCAGAGCCCTCTCCTGCATCGTTGCCATCATCACCACTTGAATTGGCAGTCTTGTCAAGACCTGAGGACGTATCCTGGAACTGAGAAGAATTATCAGACGGAGACGAATTCTCGGACGGAGACGGATTCTCGGACGGAGACGGATTCTCGGACGGAGACAATCCAGACTCGTTGTCAGTATTGCCCTCTGCTTCACTATCTTCACCCGCACTGGGGCTTCCAGCGCCAGCCTGAGGTGTCGGTGACTCGTTTTCTCCATTTCCGGGCAACCCAGCACCTGAGTTAGAGCCCCCTGCCGGAGTTGACACGTCGCTGTTAGGTGGACTGTTGCTGTCGTCCCCATCTTGAGTCGTGCCAGCATTAGGAGCTGAAGATGAAGTTCCATCGTCTCCAACTGAGTCGGCACCACCATCTTCGGTGTTCTTATCACCGCCATCGTCGGAACCACCGACATTCGTACCCCCGTTGGTCACTGCATCAATTCCACCATCAGAACTCCCAGATGGAGGAGGCATTGCTCCAGGTGTGCCGCTTTCGCTGTTGCCAGCACCGTGATCAGGGTCACCACTGGGGGTCCCTTGGGACTGACTGCCTGCACCTCCATCGGCTTCCGGGCTGCTGTCATCCGTGTCTCCTGGAGCTGCACTGCTTGATGCTGACGGGGGAACGCCAGTGTCTGAGCTGGAGCCATCTCCATTAATTGCGCCTGTCGAAGAAGGAACTGGCAAAAGGGTGTCTGAGGCCAGGGTTCCCGTGGCTTGAGCATGATTTGGAGAAACGCCGTCTGTATCGTCGCTGGCCGTTACGGTGGGTTGACTGTCTTCTGGTGGTCCCGAGATATCTGGCGGGAAACCATTAACTAGAGCTGAGGATCCCGCGCCAGTTTCAAAGGCATCCTCACCGGCAGCCGTAGAATGTGGCATTTGATTGGAGCCACCAGTCGCGGTGCCTTCAAATTCTTGCCCGCCTTCACCATCATCGACTTGTGGCCCAGCATGCCCGCTAGCACCATTAGACACGCTGCCAGTTGGAGTGAGCTCAACACCACTATCACCTCCTGCGCCGCCAGTGTTGCCACCGAAATTCGACTCTGTCGCACGACCGTAGAGTCTCGGCTTCCATGGTGACCGGACAACTTTTCGGAGAGTAGTGATCTCGTGGCGAGCGAGGAATCTGTCAGTCGGGAGCCGATCACCAGCGTAGCGTGCAGTGGGGTAGATGGAGTGAGAGCTGGTGAGCTCTCCTATGTCAGAGCGGATGTGGAGACCCAAAGCCTCAGAAATGGCGCGGTTTGCCAGTGCCGAGCTGACAGGTCTGCCGGAGGCAGTCGGTGAGGCGTTCTTCTTTGTTGCGGAGCCCTGTCTGCTGGCCACGGAGCCCTGTATGTATCATAATTCAGTGAACCGCTATCGTAAGATCAAATTGAGAATGCTTACGGTTGGTACCATGGAGGCCATGCTGGAAGGCATACCAGATGGCATACCACTTGA
This sequence comes from Cercospora sesami, assembly GCA_013365235.1. Classification (NCBI taxonomy): domain Eukaryota; kingdom Fungi; phylum Ascomycota; class Dothideomycetes; order Mycosphaerellales; family Mycosphaerellaceae; genus Cercospora; species Cercospora sesami. The sequence goes on along the minus strand of JAASLG010000354.1, from coordinate 25,563 downwards.
CTTGGCACCATTGGTACCCTGATCGGCGTTGGGATCGATGGACTTGTCAAAGTCAGCAATCTGTCATATCAACCCATTTGTCGATCAACGCTGCGGACTTACTATGGCCCTCATATTCGGGCAAGCACTCAGGGCAGGGACTGCAGCACTGCCAACAGCACTGCTAACAGCCGAGACGGAGGACCCCGGCAGAGCAGCGACTGATGAGGAACGCATAGTGCAGAATGCTGGATCGTGTAGTGAAAGAGTGCTGCTTGTTGTGCTTGAGATTTGGTAGAAGATTTTCGGCCGAATGAAGTCGAGTGTCGAAGGTTGAAGTAAGTGTCAGTTGGTTGTGTCAGTTGTTGTTGATTGCTGCTCGTCGTAATGGTTGGTTGCTGGTACAGAAAGAAAGAAGAATTAAGAGGGGATCGCTTGCATACTTATGGTTGCCAGACTCGGTCCATGTGCTGCTCCCTCGCTGCAGCTCTGTCACACATCATCCCCATGGGTCTTCCTCTACGTGACCATCAAAGCAACAGCTGATGGACTCGAGCACACCGAGTGTGACGAGGCTCATGTGCGACTCGATACTTGCTTAATGATCAAATGCCCCTGATTTCCGGTGCGTGATCCAAGTCGAGGTTGGAGCTCGATTCCAATAGAATTTCCAAGGACCAGCCAACTGACGGCTCTGTCAATACTATTCCTTCGAGACTTATCAGGTTTGATAGACGAAATCGGCTCCCGGCTCAAAGCCTCCAATGCAGGACAGCTTAGCAAGTAGCAATAGCTCACTTCAATCCCTCGATGGTCACCTGTCTCAGGCATGCGGTGACTCCGAGCGCCTTGGTCACAATTGTAGCTCGATAGTAGAATGCTGGCGAGAAAAGGAATCTGCTGATCCAGCTGGGCAAGGCAGAGGTCATGCCAATGGTCGATCAGGCTGTCGAATGTGACGATCCGCACTAAAAGTATGCAAGCTGTGCTGACCTCGGAGCACGTGGTAGTCGTGTGCACCGCAAGATAACTCGGCATTGAGGCAGCATCACCCAGTTTGATGGATGTCCCCATGGTCGCTGCATATAGTTAGCGTACAGCTTGTACACTACTCGAACGAAATGGCGGCCATGGTTGCGAATCAGACTTGCCTTTTGCAAGGTCATCGATGCACATTCACTGCTAAACCACAGCCTTTAACCAGCGGGTTAAGTCAGAGTGCGTCTCGCAAGTATCTGAATGGCCTCTAGAAAGAGACACATCCATCATCATCATGCGTGCTGCAGAAATGAATTGCTAAGACTTACCCGTGTCTGTTCATAGGCGATAGTTTCATGGTATCATGGTGGTGCCCTTCGTTTTGCCGGTTTCCATCTTTGCCGTACGTGCACCGAATTGAATCTTCAAGGAACGTCAGCTAACCTCGTGTAGATCTTCAGAAGAACTTACTGCTCGCTTTTTCTCTCTGGCTACTCCCGCCATGCCTAACTTCCAGGCGAGACATCTGAGGACCTTCTTGCCTGGCTCGATCGAGGCACAAGAGCTGAGCCGCCCTCCCTCGATGCTCACGGAGTCTCCGAAATCACACTTGTCCAGTAACGAGCACTGCAACGCCCACGACACGAGAGCTTCGTCGAGGAATGGAAATCTCGCCTCCCTGGCCCAGTGGCTGATCACGCGATCGTCACGACCGAGATTCCGTTTACCGAGCCTGGCCACATCGAGATCCAGCTCATCGAGTAGCCCTCCGTAACCTTGCCTCCTAAAGGCCGTGGCGTGGCGAGTGTACCCAGCGAAAAGCTCGTCAGCACCTAATCCGGAGAGCAATACTCGTGCTTGTGACATGTAGGCTTGCTCCGCGCCATGAGAGCAATCGCGCCCTCTTCCCCGCGCGGCAAAGTATAGTGCAGCAGCGATGCTGAGATCCATTTCGGTGTTGTGTGGATGCATAAGCTCCATGACCTGCTGACGATGCTCGAGATACTCTGGGTATGGGACGTCGATAGCGACGAATCGCCATTTTCGCTGTGAACATGCTTTACCAAGCTCGGCATACGAGGCTCGTCCTGTAATCCGATCCGGGCACAGCTCGTAGGCGCCCTCGCCAGCATCCTTGTGAGAACGCGGGTTCTGGAAAGCGACGTTGAGCAAATCAATGACCGCATCGTCAGGTAGCATATCATGACAGATTCTTGCAAGCACGGTGCAGTCAAGTCCGCCTGAGAAAAGGATTGCCAATTTAGCCTTTTCGAGATTTGACTCTTCTGGTGATCGCAGCGGTGGATCTGGTATTTCGAGTATACGAGCACGCAGAGAGTCCCGCAAGAGCTTATCCAACATGGATACTGAGGGTGAGGTCTCGTCGAGCGTGCACGAACGAGTAGTGAACTGCCGCTGAAGAGACAGCCGAGGAATGACCTACCTTGAATAAGTCTCGTGGGACAATCTGACCAATCGTGCGCAACCTACAGAATCATTGTCATCTTGTAGACTGTCAACAAAATTGTAGGGTACCTTGAAAATACGCAGATCGCCCCAAGTCTGGCACCCAGCAAAGTCTTGCTGGGAAGTTGAGCGCAGAGCTAGGTCAACGCAGTAGACTCCATCGGCCTCCACTTCTGTCCAGGCTCCATGCATCGAGGAGTCGCCAACGCTACTCAAAAGTAATTCGCCACGTTGGTCTATTTTCCAGAGCAAAGAACGACGTCCGAGGAAATCTCGTCCAAAGAAGAGCCTAGACGACTTCTCGTCAAAGAATACGAAGGCATAAGGTCCAGCTACCCGCGCAAGCGACCTTGCGATGGCGCGCAGACTGGCTCTGATAGCTTCGGCTGTCCCTGCACCAAAGTCGCGTACTTCTGCAAGTCCTTCGGAAAGCAGTTGGTGCACGGCAGCGGTGTCGTTGCCGAGGGGAGGCTGCCCTCGAATTCTCCATGCTTCACCATTCCAGCAAAGTACAGCTTGGGATTTGGCTATGCGAAGAGGTTGATCTGTGGTGACATCGCCGCGGAGAGATAGAACGGTAGAGAAGAGTGTCAGATATGTTCTCGCTTCGCCGGAGGATTCTTCGACTTCAGCAAGCACGGTGTTCGACGCGTCCGGGCCTCGCGCTGTGAGCCTAGTCTTCATGTCTGGCGAAGGCAGAGCATGGCCGTGCCTTGCCACGGAACAGAAGATGCCACACATGAGATAGACGATTCCAGACTTACACTTGCTGCGAGGGATCAATTTCGCGTGAAGCGTGAAGAAGCTGTTCATGCATAACAAGGTTTCGCTTACTCCCGAAGCTTACCAGAGCGGAATGCGCGACAGCGTCGTCCAACACCTCGACATCGATCAGCCAACACACAGAACACGACACGAAAGTCATCCACAATGTCCGGCGCACCAGACAACACAAATCCTGCAAACCCAACAGCAAAAGCTTCGGCCGCAAACGTATCCGACTCTGACCCGAACGACAAGCCACTTCAGCCACAGAACAAAGCTGCGCAGCTTGAGGAGGACGATGAATTCGAGGACTTCCCCGTAGAAGGTCGGCTTGATCTGAGCGAGAAGTGACGTGCGACAAGAGCTAACCAGCGTTGGTAGATTGGGCAAAGGAGGACGAGGTTGGCCAACAGGCTGGCAACACACATCTCTGGGAGGAGAGCTGGGACGATGATGACACGACCGACGACTTTGCAGTGCAATTGAAGGAGGAGTTGAAGAAGATGGGGAAATGAAGATGGAGGATGAGTCGGCTTGACTAGAAGCAGTGACTACTGGTGCATGCGGCCAAGCAGCGATGGCGAGGCAGACAAACCAGCAGCCCAACATGGTGCAGTCGTGACCGCGAGCCGCCAGGAAATCAGAAAGAAGCTGCGATGGGAATCGCATCTATGAGATATGACGCTAGGCCGATGTGATCGGCATCGATGGATATACAGCTCCGACAACAAGTCGAAGGAAACAATGACTAACGAGCTGCTGCTTCTGTAGGACTGCATCACGTACTGGTAGCACCTATCTTCGAACGATGCCACTGCTCTACGTACTCACTGATCTAACTCTCAGCCGATGGCTCGTTCTTGCTCAAGAGCGCATTGCGGACAATCACAGTCTACTGCCTTGTATTCACGACTTCGCGGACAATGCAGAAACACCAGGCAGGTCCTTGCCCTCGAGCAGCTCGAGCGATGCACCACCACCGGTCGAGACGTGGCTGAGCTTCTCCTCCACGCCGTATTGAGCAGCAACGGTTGCAGTATCGCCTCCACCGATGATGACAATCTTGCCATTCTGTGCAGCTGCCACAGCAGCATCCATGGTCGCGCGAGTTCCCTTCTCGAAGGCCTTCATCTCGAAAACACCCGGTGGGCCGTTCCAGAGGATCGTCTTAGCATCGTCAATGGTCTTCTTGAAAAGCTCCACACTCTTCTCCCCGCAGTCCAGACCCATCCACCCATCTGGAATGCCGTCCTTGTCTTCGGCGTACCCAGTCTTTGCATCAGCCGCGAACTTGTCTGCAGTGACGTAGTCGACTGGCAGTGTGATCTTGACGTTCTGCTTCTTAGCCTTCTCCACTAGCTCTTTGACCTTCTTTGCGCCAGCCTCATCATAGAGTGAGTTGCCAATTTGCATGCCGTCCAATTCCTTCTTGAAAGTGAAAGCCATCCCGCCGCAAATGATGAGAGAGTTGACTTTGTCCAGCATATTCTCGATCAATTGAATCTTGTCCGACACCTTCGCGCCTCCGAGAATGGCAAGGAATGGTCTCTGTGGGCTCTCCAGTGCCTTGGCAAAGTACTCCAATTCCTTCTTGACCAAGAAGCCCGAAGCCTTCTGTGGGAGGTCTACGCCGACCATGGAACTGTGCGCGCGGTGTGCAGTACCAAAGGCATCGTTGACATAGATGTCTCCCAGTGCCGTCAAGCCCTTGCGGAACTTCTCAACATCAGCCTTGTCGGCCTTGGTCTTGTTGCCGTCCTTGTCTTTGCTTGAACCCTCCTCTTCGGCGTGGAATCTCAAGTTCTCCAACAGCACAACACCTCCGTTACTTTGCTCGCTCACTATCTTCTCCACCTCGGGTCCGACGCAGTCCTCTGTAAAAGTGACCTTTTTGCCAAGTAGCTTCTCCAGCTCCGCGGCGACCGGCTTCAGCGAGAATTTGCTGTTGGGCTTCCCATCAGGACGGCCGAGGTGAGACATGAGAACCACCGCTTTTGCGCCGTTCTCGATGGCATATTTGATGGTCGGTAGTGCACCGACAATTCGCTGGTTGTTGGTGATTTTCGAGTTGGTCTCCTTGTCGAGTGGGACGTTGAAGTCCACCTGTGTCAAAAATGTTCGTGTCAATGCTTGCTCTCATGACTCCTAACTTTCGCAGGAACTCACGCGAATCAGGACGCGCTTGTCCTTGACATCGACGTCAGCAATCGAGAGTTTGTTGCTTAAAGACATTGTGGCTCTGGTGTTATTTCCGCAATAATGTGAAAGACTTTGCGACCAAATGCGTTGTTGATTCGTTTTTGGTGGGGTTGAGAAGTTGTCCGCGGGGCAGGCGTCGAGTTGAGAGCTGAGCCTCAAGTATTCTGGCGGTACGTCACAGCTTTCGCGACTTTACGAATTCAGAAAAAGAAGAATCAACGCAGGTGCTGAGTTGTATAACAAGAGACACGTACATGCTACCGCCTTCGCCCGAGGCTATGCTACCCACTTTCCATGCTATGCAGTCCCAGGATGCCCCAATCGCCAAACGCCACGCTAAGACACAGGTGAAGTCTTCCGAGTATCTCCGACGGGGTCTTGCCAGATGCTGTTCATTCGTTCCATTCTACATTTCATTGGTAGCAGCGCCAACGCTGCAGTCCTAAGCCGAGACCGCGGGCGATCGTGCAGGACTTTCCACAGGCTCATCCGAAGAGTTTGTCAACGACAAGTACGCCGTCCAGAAGATACCGACTGTTGACACAAATGGCTGTATGTCGTCAGTCTCGTAAAGATATGTTGCTCGAGTAGCACTTACAATTTGAAACTGTATCGGCATCACTCGAAAGTTCAGCACCTGCACAAGCGGCCATACTATGAAATTCGCTTTGAGTGCCGGCAGGTACACGTCCTGAAACTTGCGAACGACAGCTCGTTTCCCGCCGCCCTCTGCGACTGTCATGAATGTGAAGAATGCCGCGAGACCTGCAATAGATATCAGAGCTTGCCAGACAGGCAACCTTTGCTCGTCACTGCCCGACTTACCGACTGGCGCAAAGAGGAACTGGTCGAACGCAACTCTTCGCAGAGCATTTGTAGTACCCTTGCCCTCACCAGAGACGATAGGAAATATCCTGTTCAAGAACCCAAACCACTTGTGCTGTACAGGGGCCATCATAAAACCATATGCCATGAATCTCGTCAATCTTTCGAAGTCGAATGGAGGCGGTCCTCGTTTGGATGCAGGTGTCATATAATCGTCTTCCGGCCACGGCACTTTCCTGTCCAGGTCATGAATCTCGATCGAAAGGAATCCATCCTCGCCATCGCTGGGATTCAGCGCCTTCTGCCGTTGTCGCCGGCGCACGGCGGTGAGTGTTTGTGCCACCGTATCTGCGATACCTCCAAGTACCTAGTTCCCAGCTCATGTCAGAGTTGCGCCTATTGCGATGTAGATGTTGGACTCGCACAACATACTGCGTTGGTGATCATTGTGGTGAGGATGGGTCGGTTGGCATAGTAGGCGTTGAACCTGCGTACGAGGATCGAAACCATGGTGATCTGGATGAGGGCAATCTGAAAGAGACTCGAGTGATAAGTAGGTGACTCTGTCATCGATGCGCTGTTTCGGAAATGTACTCACGATCGCATGCAAGAGAGGCTGCAGCAACGGCGACAGGTCAGCACATGTTCGATCCGGCGGGCGGGACTCTCAGAACTGCCCAGTCTGCGGGACAACATACATATCGTCCATATATGTATCGGCTGTTCAGCTGCCTCAGCAAGCGCTTCCGCGTGTCGTTGATGACCATCTCGTCGAGGAGTGTGATGCGCAAAATAACAGCTGGATGACGTTACGTTTTGCTGCTCGGTCGCGCAGGGGCGTGTCGCGGTGGAACCTCGAATCAGTCCACTACACACGCTCCGACTGCGGTACAATCGATCGCAAAAGTGCGCGGGACTGCTGTGTCGGGGTGGTGTTGGGAGCGCTGTTCACAGTTGGCGTTGCCTGGTGCCGTCAGACTGCTGCTACACATGTATTGGGTTGGAGGAGGCTCAGGACATGCATGCGCCTGGCGGATGCCGGCAACCGTCTCGCGGCCGATCTTCCCCAGGTTTGCGTTTTGTGGCGCATAGGCTATTCTAATTTCTTGGCTCGGCCTGGCTTAGTAACGGCGAGATTGCAATTACCTAGGTTGCGTAGACATGGCATGGCTCAATCACTGTGTAAGATTTGGGACATGAATGGTCAAGGAGGCAATGTGCGAGCTCTAGACATTATGTTGCGCTTAACGCGAGGCAAGCATCTACTGCCCTGCCCACGTTGCCCTCCTGTGCGGTCACAACATCCTCGATGACTTCGCGATCCAGGTTGGGGAACATGCTCTGAAGAGTCCTGAAAGAATGGTCAGCATCGAAATCGTTAGTACGGAAAAGAATGGGAACATGACATACTCTACCACGACCTTGTGCTCGCGCACTCTTAGCGCCTGCGCTTGTGCCACCTCTGCACTGGCTTGCCTGGCAGCAGCATCATCTGCAATCTGTCGTTGCTGGCTTCGCTGTCTTTCTGCCGAGAGTCGTGCATGCCCGCTGCGGTCCCGCTCGAGCTGCGGCGCCGGGCTCAAGCCTCGTGGCGTATGGCCCGACCTGGCCTGCTTCTCATCCGCGTTTCCATCGTCGGAAAAGATGCGTCCAATGCTGCTTAGTGGCTTCTGTATACTTCGTAGGAGACCGGTCATAGAATCGGGTTCGGCGTCGTCGTTACCACCACGGCTGGACTGGGCTACTCTTTCGGGGAGTCGTTGACTATGACTCCGTCTAGGAGTGGATTGTTCCACTTCCACGCTATTGCGCGGCGTCACCTCCGGCTGGCTGAGGGCACTTTTCTCACTCAGATGGCTCATGGGTCCGGAAGGTCGCGACATTTGCGCCTTGTGGTCGTGATCGTCTGCTCTATTCTTTTCGGCGATTGCGCTCACAGCGCGCTCGACATTCTGCTCAAATTCCGCATCCGAAATGGTCAGGTTCGTGCGATCCAGGTTCTCGATGAACGTCACCACACCCATCAGGGACGACATGTAGTAGCCTGCCTCTCCACCTAGCTTATCCTGGTTTCGAAATCTCCAGATGTATTGCACATTACTGACAAGATGTTCAGGGCGTGCCCGCAGTACTGTATAGATAAGTAGCGGCACAAACGCATCAGCTGACTGATCCTGTTTAGCATTTTTCAAAAAGCCAAAGATCACTTTGCAACAATTCAACACGCAGATGACCTTGTCTCGTGGTGCACGGTACGAATTGATCTTGAGCAGCTCCTTCTGCGCGAGTGTCAAAAATTTATCGCCCTTCGCTCCCAAAGACTTCACATCAAGATGTTCCTCACGAATCCAGCCATAGATCTTGATCTTTTGTGCGATCACATCGTCGCGTTCGACATCTTCTTGATGCTGGCCACGTCTTCCAGGGCCGTGGACGGAGGCCTGATCAGCCTGCATGCGATGACTCCTTGTGCCCTTTCGAGGACTTGAAGGGGCTGCAGGTATAGCGGGAGAGAACGTAAATGAGTACAGTCGATTCATGACTAATTTCTCCATTCCTTCCTTGGCATTCTCAAATTCGGCGTCTGAGACAGTCCTCCATACTTCGCATTGTGCCATTTTTCTGGAGATGAACTCTAGGAAATCAGAGATGATTTTGACTTGCTCATGGACCATCCATTGCCGCTTGCCAAATTCGCCAAGGAATGAGCGGAGGTAACGGGCGACTGGATCTGCCGACTTGTTTCGCAATTGTTCCAAAAAACGATGAAAGTCGAATGGGAGGGCGGCCTCCGGCTCCGGCTCAGGGGGAGGGGGCTGGAATAGACTGCCGGCCCTGGCACTTTTGATCGATGCTGAATCGTCTCCTTTCCCTCCTTGCAGACTGGAAGCTATAGAGTTGCCAGTGCCCTGAGGCCGTAAAGGCGTGGGCGAGGCGACACTTTGTCCTGTGCTCTGTGGACTCAGCGTATACGACGGCTGTGCCTCGAGGCTTGAGGATCGCGGAGGCAACACGAGCATCGGCTGCTGGCGCTCTAGTCGTGGAGACATGATAGCCTGCTCCTCTAATCCTCCCATGCCGCTCTCGAATTGGTCCATAATGTTCTGTATCTCCGCGCCAGTCGGCTCGTTAGTCCCAGAAGGGGCTTCTGGCAGCTCCGGCTGTGCATCTTCGTTCTGAGGCGGATGCTTTTCATCATACTCGACGTCCTTGGATATGGCCTTTGCATCGTCTTTGTCCTTCCGAGGCGGAGCAGGAGGGGGAGGAGTCTCAGGGAGATCGTGCTTGTCCATGGTGCTAGCAGGAACTTGGCTGGGATGGTGCTGCTGGTCATTACCATTGTCTCTGGACAGCGACATCTCTGTCGCCCTTCGAGCAAGGTGTTCGCTCGCTTGCCGCTCAATCTCGGCCCGCGCATGCGAGTCATCGCCGCCTTCTTCCTTGGCCGATCCATTCATGTCTGCAACTCCTTCCACCACCTCTGGTTGTGCCTCGCTCACAGGCGAGCTCATGTCAGGAACGTTTTCCTTCTGCGGCCTATCATTCTCGGTTGACACCTGACCTTTGTCCAGGCCAACGCTGAAGCGGTCGGAAAGGGCTCTCGACAGTGCTGGCTTCGGCGGTGTTACAGGCCGTTGACCTCCCTCTTCCGTTCCTGCGGCGTCTTCATGGACGCTGGACATAGACGTTCTGTCGATGATTCGTTCGCGAAGAAAGCTGTGAGCTACGCATGCCGTGGACGAAGTGAACAAGATCTGGCGCTTGCTGTAGGTGGAAGTGAATGCAGTAGCAGTAGTTCTCCATCACCTGCACTAGTTATGACGCGGCGCACGGGACGCTAGCGCTAGCGCACGAGCTGAGCTGAGGAGCGAGCCGAAGCCGAAGTTTGTGCCTGAATGGGAGCAAGGCCACGCAGCCGAACAGCCTCAACATGCCATCTATCCTCATATCCATACTCGACTTCAGCGAAGAACCGGGTTCTCGTGTTTCTGCCACAGCTGGCATCATGTCAGCCTCTGCCTCGTGCCTCTGTAGACCATGACGACGATTCTGCTGACCAGCGAGTTGACCACTCTCGCCTCAGAGGCCAAGCGGAAGAACCCCGAGCTTCGCAACGCTGCCGACAAGTCTCTACAGGAGCTCAAGTCGTTCACTTCCACGTCGGAACAGCAACTGGCAGCCGGTAACGTGCTACCCAGCCTCATTGGAGTGGCTCGCAGGTCCGCTGACAGATGAAGATCTCCAACGTCGACCAGAATTCGTGGAGCCGTTTGTGATCGCCTGCGGAACTCGCAACACCAAATTCGCGGCGAGCGGCATCTCGTGCTTGCAGCGACTGATCGTGTCTGGCGGCCTCTCTCGGGCACGCCTTCAAGATGCAGTCCAGGCACTAAATGCATGTGCGGACTTGGGCCACGATATACAGCTCAAGATCCTGCAAGCACTACCCTCGCTAATACAAAACTACGCGACCGACCTTCAAGGGGACCTTCTGGGAAGCGCATTGCAGCTATGTGCATCTTTGCAGGCCTCGAAAACAACGACAGTCAGCGGCGTGGCCGCGGCAACGCTCCAGTCGCTAGTCACAGTTATATTTGAGAAGGTTGCCACTGAAGACGCGACCGCGGACGACGCGGTGGAGACCGTCGAAGTTCCAGGCAGTAATGGTGCAATGAAGCTCAAACCAGCAGCGTTTGATGCTTACAGAGTCTTCCGGGATCTTGCGCTGGCCGCAGACGAACGACAGACCAAGTTTGTACAGTTGCAGCATTCCCTGCCAAGCTTGGAGCTCATATGGTCATCTATGTTCTCTCATCGCGACCTTTTTGCGCGTCATGATGAGCTGCTGGCCATCATTGGCTCCAACATCTTTCCGTTGATCGTACGAGCACTATCGGAAAGACAGACATTTCCTATCACTGTGCGCTCGCTTCGCCTCTTTGCACTCATCCTGGAGAGGTACATGTTCAAATTTGCAGAAGACTGCGAGGTTGCACTTGGCTTGTGCACTCAGGCGCTCGAGTATGACCATGCCGCCACCTGGAAGCGCGCCCTGGTAATGGAAGTACTGCGCGGCCTCTTCACAAGTGGTAGTCAAATCGTTGATGCTTACCACGTCTTCGACATGCGCGAGGACGGGAAACCAGTCGTGCAAGATATATTGTCAGCATTCGTAAGGCTTTCAACCGAGAAGCCTACAGCCATCGGACTGGGACAGCAATCATCCGTTCCAACAGGACCAACGTCGCCGGGGCAGAGCGCAACTGAGCAAGCTGCTCTCGAAGCGGCTGGAGGCATGGCGGGTGTCATATCCTTCGGGCCAACCTTTGGCGTTGCAGAGATCAACATTGCTGGTATAAGCTCACAATGGAGCATGCCCAAAGTGCTGGTCATCGACCAGCTCGACAAGCATGATCCACCTGCGCTTCCTGAAACGTACCCCTACGCCCTCATCCTAGAGTGCTTGAATGGACTATCAGATAGCCTGGCCAAGATTATCCTACCATTAACCGTACAGCATGAGAAGCGGCGTGCTAGATCGGCACGTGCTGTCAGCGAGACGACCGTTTCATCTGAGGCCCGGTTACGAAGCACCTCTTTCAGAACACGGGCTGTGCCACTGAATCCTCTGGATGCCGCAGAAGCGCCGTATGCTGATCGTGTCTCGGCAGTAGCCAGCATCGTAGACCGCATATGGCCGGCGGTGCTGGCAACAGCGTCCACGTTCTTGAACGCCGCTCTTGACGACCAGTATTTCCGTAACCTGATCAAAGCTTATCAGCGATTCGTCCAAGTAGCCGGCGTGCTTCGTCTCAGCACACCAAGAGACGCTTTGATGACCACAATGGCCAAAGTTGCCATCCCGCCGCACGTACTGGCCGCGTCGAACATGGAGCTGTCAAGATCTCCTGTCGCCGAAAGCCCAAGGATATTCTCAAATTCCAAGAACCTGTTGAGCGTCGATAGCCTGGTCTCTCATGCGTCGACAGCCTCGGCAGACGGGCAGAGACGAAGCTCAATCGAGTACGCGAAACCAATGCTAACAGTCCGCAATTTGCTTTGCTTGCGCGCACTACTCAACATCGCAATTGCTTTGGGTCCCACCTTACAAGACGCTTTCACTGTTGTTCTCAGTGCTCTGAAGCAAGCCGACATGGTGTTAAGTACAACGACACCGCAACAATTAACACGTCAAAGCTCTTTTTCGGCTCACGGGAGCACTGATAATGCATCCATCGTCCAGGCCTTTTCAGCAGAAGTGGCCAACGTAGAGAAAGCTGCATCAAACTTACTCGAGAGTACGGCTGATTACCCAAATGAATCTTTCACCAAGGTGCTCTCCGCATTCTGCCAAATGTTGCATAACAGCAACCAGATCTTGTCGGCGGCGACATCTCAGTCTGATTCAGATGGGAGGCCAACCACGCCTCGGACTCCGTCCTCGAGTCGACGGACTCTATCCGGTTTGCCAGGTATAAGCGCTGGGGGGGACTTAAGAGACTACCATTTCATTCTACCGAAGCTCGGTAAATTGGCTGAACTAAACGTCATGCGGTTCACCCGCGATGAACCGACGAGTAGTGGCTGGACCAACCTAGTCGACGAGTTGACGGCCGTCACCAAGAACAACGCCCTCCCTAAGGACGCACGACACTCAGCAACGAGCGTACTTGTGAAACTTGCAGAAGCGACGGTAGCTGATGTCGTTGAGTTGGAGCCCGCAGAGCGTGCTTCTGTGCAAGAGCGAGCGATCGCTACGCTTCTGCGTATTGTTCGTGATATATATCTTGAGGATGGTGACCTGAGCTCGACAGACTTGGAGCTACAAAGCTGCGTCTTTGACTCTCTCCGGACTATTTTGGAAAAATACGGCGAGTCACTTGCTGCAGGCTGGGATCGTCTTTTGGCCATCATTAGCAGTGCCTTTGAGCAGGACAGCACCACTGTAACGGAGACTGTCGAAGCAGGTGTTGACATAGATTGGACGCACATCTCGTTCGATCTCGTTACTCCACAAATTGGCCGCATTGCATTTGATGCTGTTCAGCTGCTTTGCTCCGACTTCATGGACTCCATACCGCAACGGACAGTGGCTTCGCTGATCGAGTTGCTGCACCGATTTATGTGTCAGCCAGACGACCTAAACGCTTCTCTGACGACTGTCACTTTGGCATTGGCCGTTTCAGATCACCTGTTCGCCAAGTGCGGCCGAGCTGAGCTGGATGAGTTCATGGCGGAGGCCCAAGAATTCGAGGATTTAGAGGACGACATGAAGACCAGGGTACGAGGGTGTCGGCCAGCTCAGTGGCTTATGCTACTCGTTCGTCTCCGGACTGTGGCCACACAAGCCCATGGTGAAGTTCGCAACGCCGCATTCCAAACAATTTGCAGCGTTGTGAAAAGTCACGGTGACGAGATGTCTCCCAACTCTTGGGACATGCTGCTAAGGAGTACGCTCATGTACATCTCTAGAGTGGATTCTTACTCGTATATGGAGGATCACGCCTCGAACGTGGACTCTAACGCCGCATCAGTAGCACCAAACATCGCGATGTCAACAGCAATCGTCGCTGGACAATCAGGGGTGATTGCACATAATTTGCGCCTCCTTGAGCAGGTAAAGAAACTCCCTGGCCTCTGGGAAGTGTTTCTGAATGTACTGGAGCGATATCTTGATGCGGAGCACCATGCTCTAAACACCGCTGTGTATACTTCACTGGCACGTGTGCTGTCAGGTATCGATCCGTCGATCACTGTATGGCAGTCCCCGGTGTACAGAACCATGAGTCTGTGGCTTAAACGGGTACCACATAGCGGGGATCGTTACCAGAAGCAAAAGAATCACAGTAACCAGGATGCGTTTACTGCATACGCGGAGGCAGGGGAACAGCTGTACAGGCTTACGCTTGACAGCTTGAGCCTTTCCCAAGCTCGCACGCTCATCGACAACTTGTTTCACTGCGTGAGTATCGCTGACGGGCCTCTCTATGGCGCCGATACAAACATGACGAGTCCTCTTCAGGCCAAGGTTTTGTCCTTATTGCAGAGTATCAAGCTGGGCCATTCTAATCTCTCGGCATGCCTGATTACTGTGGCGGCCAAGTTTGCTACACTGCATCATGACCTAGCAAGGTCTAAAGAGTCTTCCAATCAGGGCCCAACTTTCATTGCCATAGCGGGCGAGGCAATCCTCTGGCTTCAAGAATTGGTCACACTTATGCTCAAGGACCCACAGGCTTTTGATGGCGATGCCTTTGTACAAGCCTTGCAGAGCTTGCAGCAACTGATCAAAGCGAAGTATGGTGTCAGGGCCGAACAGAAAGGCATCCCATTGTGGCAGAAAGCAACGAATGCAGCACTGGCAATGGCAGGACCCGCCTTTGCTCACCTCGAAAGCATCGACAACAACATGCAGAATCAGATCTTGTCGCACTTCGTCGGGATTCTGAATGGCATCATTAGTAACGACAGTCTACGTCACATGGGCGATGCACAGAGGATTTTTGACGACCAGGCATTCGACATAAGAAGCTTTCAGATACTTCGAGACGTCCTGATTCCTCGACTTCGCAGATCGGAAGTGAGTGATGACCTTCGACTGGCCTATAGCTCTCAGCTGTTCAAAACATCAATCATCCATGACCCAGTAGACCAGGATTCTCCGGAACATGATCAGGCAGTGATCAAGGATCGGTACAAGACTCGCAATGGTCGTGTCAGAAGAGTATCATACTCACCAAGGGAGGATCTAGCGTACATATGCTGGAAGGAGCTGGCAAGGTTGTGCTCACAACAGCAAGGCCACAACCGACCGTCTGACCCATTAGCATTGGCAGCTGGGCCCCTTCTGATCGAGAGGCTTGCGATCCCCATTCGGGCATACATTGCGGATCAACCACTTCGAGGAAGGCGACCTCAACCCCTTTCCGAGCTGGAAGAGCTCTTATTCACTTTCGCGTGCATTAAGGATCTGAAGCTGCCAGCTCGCACGCTGGTGAGTGATTTGCAGATGGAAGCAGCGAAGCAAGTATTTGCTGAGACACACCTTCACCTTCTCTACCCACTGCTTATACAAGCCGCAAGCACAGCTGGCAACAAATGGTCAGGTGCTGAAGAGGTACTCAGCCCACTGCAGTCCCTTCTGACAGCTATTGGTACAGCTTGATGGGAAACAATGTCTGGGTAGGGGAGCTTTAGACGTGAAAGCCTTGCGAAGACCGTGACCATCCCGGCCTTGAGCCGTAGAGCCGTAGAGCTGAATAACCTTCGAATATATGAAGGCGTTCAAACGATCGGCTCGGACCTTGATTTTAATCTTGCTGATCCGGTAGCAGCTTTAGCTTCAGCTTCAGCTTGTGACTGTTTGCTTATCGCAGCCAAGCTCGCAGTAGTGGCCGATAGCTCACCCTTGGTATTGCCACGTTACACAGATACCGCCGTGGATAAGAATTGTATATTCCTCAGCATTGAACGATGTTGCGGTCATTGCCAGCCACTGGTCTCCAACGATTTTGAGAGCGGAGAGCAAAACCTTCTGCGTGAAGGTGGGATCCACCAGTCCGTGCCACCTGAGTCTCACCAAATCTTGCGCCTTCGCCTCGCCCGAGCCTGAAGGCGGCTGATATCTGCACAAGTAGGAATCAACGTCGTCGCCGTGCTGGACGCGCGGAGATAGCAACATTGCCAGGCTGATCCATTCCAATAGTTCTGCAGCGTCCGCATAATTCTCACTGCTCAGTTCTGTCGGCCACGTTGGGACCAGTGCGCCTTGAATTTTTTTCACATCCGCCCCAGTACGGCGCAGAATCGGTGCAAAGGCGACAACAGGCCTTCCAATGGCCTTTCCGCCATCCGCTTCAAGGTCAACGAAAAGCCAAGCCACAGCCTGGTCGAGGACATTCTTTGTTAGCCAGACAAGTCGCTCGAAACCTCGCTTCCCGTGTATCATGCTAGCTTGCCGAAGATCGATCTCAATAGCGTATCGTGCTTGGACATGTTTGCGCCCTTGTGTTGGAATTGCTTGACCCTGTAAACCCGACTTCTCGAATGTGGCTTTGTCGAGTTCCAATTTGAGGGTCCCATTCTTCAGTGAATAGATGTTATCCACTCCAGCACGTCCTTCGGACAACATGAGGATGTTGGAGCCGGGCCGCTTGATGTAAGTGTTGAAGAAGTCACCAGAGATCAGATCATGCAATTTCATGTTCACCTTGGCGTAGGTCAACTGCGTTGCAGAAAGAGACTTCAAGGCATCGTGAAGTGGCGTCGCTGCTGGTTCCGGCAACAAGAGGTCCAGGGTGTGAGAAGATGTTTGGCCCTGTATTGTGGTGAACGGCCGCTTTTTCGTGGGGGGCCGGGCATGGTCGATGTAATTGGAGAGCGTGCTGGTGGTGACCAGACATCGTGGATTGCCACCGTCCTTTGTCCCAATGTCGAGCATCTCTTCGTAGTGAGAGAGGGCTGAATCCCGCCGCACCTACTGATTTCTTGACTCCATTCGTGACTGTTGCACGTAAGTGGAAGCTACAGTTCGTGACGAGGGCGCTGCTAAGCAATTTACCGCTCAAATTTTGGAAGCTAAATTGATGCACCCGCAGAGCCTCAACCGCGTCACGTCGACTTCCCACACGACGCAAGGTGAAACACACACCGTCAACATTGGACAGAAGCCCCGACAGCGCCCGCCCCGCCCTGCGTACCGCACACTCCAGGACGCATCGGTGCCAATTATGAGTAGCATCGATTCCTGGCCTGGCAGTGTGCACGAGGCCCAACACGAAGGACGCCAAAGATGAGCAGCTCCGCCAATCCATGGCGCGTGGAGCAGAGAGTCGAGTTGAATGATGGACGAGTGGGCACAGTGCGCTTCGTAGGCTCGACAGCGTTTGCCGAGGGGCAGTGGGTGGGCGTGGTGCTCGAGGAGCCGTCGGGCAAGAACGATGGCTCCGTTCAGGGCAAGCGGTACTTCGAGTGCACCGCTCCCTACGGCATCTTCTGTCGTCCCAACGGCATTAGCGGCGTTGTCGAGGAGCCCAGAGCGAAGCAAGCAGCCAAGCCAGCTGGCAATGGAGCGCTGGTCAAGGGACGACCGAGCAGCATGCACGCAGCCGCGACAGGAGCCCGCCGGCAAACACTGACCCAGCCTGGGCCAGGGAAGCGTGCTAGCGTTGTCGAAGGCACTCCCACGCCAGCGCCTCGACTTGCCAGCGGTATTCGCTCGCCTATTAAGTCTCCCACCAAACAATTGGGCACCGGCGCCACATCCAGCGTCACCAGCGCATCGACCTCGCGGACAGGTACGCCTCCAGTCGCCGGCAAGAGACCAGCAGCCTCCAAGCCGCGAACAAGCGTTGCTCCAGGCACTGCTGCTGCGGGCAGAAGGACGTCGACAGTGCCAGGAGTACCTTCCAATGCGCCAGCTCGGCCCACCAAAGCTCCGGGCACCGTGTCCTCGCGAGCAGCCCCGGCCCGCACTTCTTTGGCCAAAACCGCTACTGCCGCCCGAGCATCTGTATCAGGACGACTGGGAATTAAACCAGCAACGCGTCAGCGTCTGCATGCTACAACTGAAGAGGGGACCAGCGATGAGGCCAGCGAGGCCGCTTCTACGCGGGATAGTATTGTCTCTTCCTCGGCAGCCAGTCAACGCGACACGGACGTCGAGAACGAAGAAGATGATGAGCAGCAGGTCGAAGACACCGTTAGGAGCTTTGCTCCACCCCCTCCTCCAGTACCTACATCACCAACCGCGAGCACAGCCCGATCACGCAGGCCTTCCTCGCCCACTGCTGCATCGATACACTCGCAGCGAACAATTCGTAGCACAGCACAGGATAAACGCCGTCTCGAAGAGCTCGAGGCCACCAACGAGCTGTTGAAACGCAGGCAGGCTGAAGATCGAGGTTTAAAGCAGGAGCTGCAGAAGATGCAAAAGGAGCGCGATGACGCGAGGAGTATCAACGATAAACTGACGATCAAGGCCAAAGCTCAACGAGAGGAGCTGGAAAGGCTCAAGAAAACGGTTGCCGACTACGAAACGCAGGTGAAGTCTGTAGATGACTTGCAAGCTCAGCATGACATGGACTTAGAAGTCGCTTTGCTTGACCGTGAGATGGCAGAAGAGATGGCGGAGAATCTGAAGGCCGATCTCGAGGAGGTTCGAGCGCGGAACCAAGAAATCGAGCTGGAGCTCGACATCCTGCGTGAAGAGAACAGTGAGCTGAGTGAAGAAATGAGCCCCGAGGACAGAAATAGTGCTGGTTGGTTACAACTGCAGAAGAGCAACGATCGGCTTAAAGAGGCACTCTTGAGTTTACGTGATATGACAAGAGATAATGAGGCGGAACTGAAGGCGCAAATAATCGCAATGGAAGAACAGATCAAGGACATGGACAGTGTGAGAAGCCAACTGGAGGAGACAACGGAAAAGCTGCTACGCGCTGAAGCGGACGGCAATGACTTGCGGGAGCAACTCGAAGTGGCCCAAAACGCAGAAGAGATCATGGAGAAACTTTCGGACGAGAACATGACCCTGAAAGAGCAGATTAACGACTTGAATGCCATCATAGAAGACCTCGAAGACTTGAAGGAAATTAACGATGAGCTTGAAATCAACCACATTGAGACAGAAAAGCAGCTGCAAGAGGAAATCGACTTCAAGGACAGCCTCTTACTCGATCGAGAACGCACTGCCAGGGAGCAGCAAGCAGCACTTGACGAGGCAGACTACAACATCAGCCGGTTCCGTGCGCTCGTGAGCCAGATGCAAAGCGATTTGCAGGACCTTGAAGCCAGCAAGCAGATCTCGCAAGCCGAAGCCGAGGAGTTATCGAGCAAGTCGAGAGCCATGCTTGACCTTAATCACAAGCTACAGTCCAGTGCAGCTAAGACTCAAGTCAAGACGATTGATCTCGAGTTGCGGAAGATGGAGGCCGACGAGGCAAAGGAACACCTGCAGATCGTGCAACTGTTCCTGCCCGAGTCTTTCCAGGCCGAGCGGGACAGTGTACGGGCCCTTCTTCGATTCAAGAGGATAGGCTTCAAGGCAGCTTTAGTCCAAGGATTCCTCAAGGAGCGTATTTCATCCTTTGGCACTCGCGGTCTGGACGAAGAAGCTTTCGCTGCCTGTGATGCACTTGACAAACTCACGATGATGGCAGGTATGGCCGATCGCCTGACCAGGTCAATTAGCCATTGCTCCGCACAGGCCTTCGCCAATTACGGCGGAGCATACTACGAGCTGGACGTCGTGGAACGCACAATGGATAGCTATGTCGACGCCCTTCGCCAAGATGAACTCAAGGAAAGCGAGATGACCGTTCGTCTTGGCCGTTCTATCGAGGTCATGACTCATTTGTCTAGCCTTCATCTGCATAACGGGCTTGCAGACCACGCCGATGATCTTGTAACAAGAACGCAACTTTTGCAAAGCCACCTCGACAGCACAACATCGGCTTTACTCGTAACGAAGATCTTGATCGAAAAAGGCCTGCCAAAGCCATCCGAGGATGCAGAGTTTGAGGATGAAAATGTGACTGATACCGCACTCATCGTCAATAGGATAAAGGGCATTACAGAACTTGCCAGGAATGCGAAGGTCCTCTCAGGAAAGACGCTGCGCTCCCTGATGGAATTAGAGGAGCGGTCTTTGACACTCGAAGAATCATTCATCGACAGGCTCGAGACTGTCGAGCAGATGGCAACTCAAATCACGACTTACGCTTGTCGTAGCGGCGCTGCCTTGCAAGATCTCTTCGACGAGGAAGGACGCTCAGCACCTGTCACTCCATCGGATGTTAGCGCAGTGCTTTCACGGACTGCTGCCAGCATATTCTCGCTTTCGTCTTCAGAGGCTGGGCCATATGCCACTCTCAATACTCGCCTGCGCGATTTGAGCGGCTTGCTCTCGGATGTAGCCAGCATACCGACGGACCTAGACAATACGGTCGAGTTCGAACGAGCCGCATCGCCTTGGGTTGCTCGCGCACAAGAGCTCAAGAACATGAAGGAGGCCAACGTGGATATCGAGGCAGAGCTTGCTCGTGCCCAAGTCGCCATCAATGAGAGAGATGCGTTGCTCAAGCAAAAAGAGGTGGAACTCAACGAGCAGACTGTAAGAATCGAAATGCTTGAGGCGCGCATGAAAGATGCGAGCAAGAGATCAGCCAAGATAGCGGAGCTTGAGAAAGAACTTCGGGAGGCGAAGACTGCGGAGAGCAAGGCAAAGGCTGAGCTTGCACGTTTCCAGCAAAGTGCTGCGGAAGATATTGACCGAGTGAGAGAGGAAATGGCTCGGGTCACGGAAGAGCGAAGGAAGCAGGGTCTCGGTGCCAATGAAGGCATTGATGGTGACGCAGTCGGGTCCAACGCTGCTGCGGCCATGCAGCGCCAGACGTACCGAATCGCAGGGTTGGAAGGTGCTGTGCGGCATCTTAAGCACGAGAATCACAAGCTGCGCCTGCCACAGCGTCAATTCTCCCGCAATGCCTGGCTGGAGGACTCGGCAACGCTTACAACACAGCGGAGACAGCACATTGCGTCTCGTGTGGAGGGTGATCGTGCACTCCAGACGCTCCTGGACCTAGCGACACAACCGACCAGTATTGATTTGACAAAGACACCGGACAACAAATTAGCCTGGAGACCTGCGAAGCAAACTCCAAGATGGCAGATCGAAATGCGCAAAGGTCATTGGGCGGAGTTCGAGCAGTGGCGCGAGAGCTTAATCTATGCAACGGGTGATAACAAAGTTAGGATTCGGTTCAAGTCAGTTCCGGAAGGAGTACAGGTCTAGGTGCTGCTCCAAAGCAAGCGAAAGCATCCTCTTTAGCGAAGATACCCCAAATGTGACACGAGCGTGCTGTACTATTACGACTTTTGCTCCTTCAAGCCATGGGCCTCAAATTGCAGCGAACGATCTAATATGGCATGACAAGCCGTTCGGTGACGATCGGTCTTGACTGAACAGCCCACACGTGCGCCCACAGTTGAGCAGCAACGAGGCACGACTGTTTCGTACAATATATACACATTACCAAAGTCAAGCAATTTAGCGCTGGTCTTCTCCGCGCCTTGCTCAGCACTTGAGCGAAAGTCAAGCGGATCTAACGCGCGCCATGACTCTTTACGTCTCGCATCTTCTCCGTCGTTAGTCACCATCGCTATTTGCCAAATCCATCCCACTCTCAGAATCTTCTTCTGGCTCAAAATCCTCATCCTCTGCACCATTGTTCTCAAGCAAATTATACATTGAGAGCCGACGCTGAGCATCCATGCGCACATCCTCATTATCGACTTGATCTTTGGAATTTGCACCCTCTGCTGCGAACTCATCGGCAGACTCGGAGGCTTCCTCATTTGGAGCCACCGCAGCCTTCCGTGGCCTGCCTGGCACGACTGATGCACGGGCTTGTCTCGCATGCGTGGCGGATCGGGACCTCTGCGGCAGTCTGTACCGCCGTGGAGACGTATCTGATTGATTTTCATCTTCATCGCTGTCGCCCTTGTCTGTAGCTTTCTTCCTCGCGCGAATGTTGCCGTCTTGGTCTTTAGTTAAGCTCACATCATAGAAGTTATCACGCACAAGCCCAGCGTTTCGAACACGTGGCGCTGACTTGACCGCTAGCGTAGACTTCGCGCTCTCAACACCAAGTTGGTCCTTAGGAAATGATGGACCGTAGTCGAATAGTAGCTCTTCGCCAGCTTTGATAAGCCGGTTTGCAAACATGCCAATGCGAAAAACCGTATTGACCATAATGATCCGCGGGCTCAAGTTAGCTAACGTACCACCAACATGGTTGATGAACCTTGTCTTGCAGCCAAAATAGGTGCTGTCGATTTCCTGGGCATTGTTGAGCGAGAAGAGGTAGCTCAGTTTTTGGTGGAAGTACACCGCGCCACGTCGCTCGGCTTCTGGTTTTGTGATCGTCTCTCCTTTGTATTCTCCAGCAAAATCTCCTCGGGACATGTCTTCGCAGGCATAGAGACCGAGTCCGTGCACACCACTGTCTCCCAGTATAGTATGCTTTGCAATGCCACGCTGAATGCTAGCCATACGACAGCGACCCTCCAAGATGCGATCATCATGTCGATGCACAGGATCCAACACATCTGCCACACCGCAAGGACCGCAGAGGTCAGGGTCGCACTCACGGCTCTTCTGAAAGCAGACGCAGCGATCGTCATCCCAGCAAACGAGTTTGGCCTTTGGGTTAGAACGGGTGCTACTTTGGCAAGCACAGCCCTTCCACTTCCTTTTGCAGCCAGGACCACAACTACAAGTCTTTTCGCAGGCGATCCTCTCGTTGTAACAAGTGCACCTCGCATCTGAGCAGGAAATTCCAGGATGGTGGCAAGGGAAAAACGGTCCACGGTCATCAGCCTTCCACTTGAGGTTGCCGAATGTGCCCTTCTCCCAGTACTCCAGTGTTCGACGTTTATCGATCGTGGCTGGCTCACTGTCGATGGTCGATGCGAATTCAACCCTTCTTCGAAAGTTCACGGCCTGAGGCAATATTATGTCTGTCTCAACAATGGTGTTGTCGGGATCACGTCCGTGTTCTGAGTTGCTTGGCTGGCCTTCAATCGCGCCATGAAATGGACAACGGTAGCGCATGCACACTCGGCACGTCAGTTGGTCGTCATTTTCGTGATCTTCTGACCGCATCACCAGTCCCCTTACGAAGGCGGTCCTCCGGACGATATGCCAGAAAGAGAATTTCGCCATTCTCTGAAAATGATCGCACAGCACAGCTGCTTTCCCAACTTTGTCGGGATCGGCACATGGCAGCTTGGTGAGCACTTTCTTCCAGCGGTCCTCATTTCTAGTGCAATCCTCTGAGGCAAGCAGCGCGCGGTCTCGAAGAGCTTTCCGAGCCTCGTCGCTTTCTCCCACCGCTGGTGCTACTTGCAGCAGGAAAGTCAGGACATCCGACCATTCGCAACCAATACTGCGGATCAAATCTTCCGCGTACGGCCCAAAATTCTCCGCCTGTCCAAGTCGCAATAGCTTTCTTTCTCTTTCGTCTACGTCAATGTTGAACTCCCTTTTCAGAGAATAGGCTTCGTCCATGTCGAAATCGTCTCCAAAATATGGCCAGTGCTGCAAGGTGGTCACATTGTGGGCAAGTTGATTTTGCCTGATACTGACATAGTGGGAGTATCTGGGGACATCTACAGTATCACTTGTACTGTAGGTCGTGCGCTCCACCACATACGATACCTTTGGCGATTTTGAGGTACTCAAGTGCAGCTCTATGGTGAATTTAGCGCAGCCTGCAGGGACCCCTTTCTTCGCGAGGGGTCGAAGGGGTATTGGAGTCAACTTTTTGAATACAGAGGATGCCTCTGTAGATTCTCGTGCACGCAAAGGAGATTTGGCTCTTGCGCGTTGCAGCTCAATGCGTGTCCAATGCTCGTTGTCGTCTCGCATCTCCTCGACGTACTGGCCGACCAGCTTCTCGATGCTAGCCACCTGTGATACATCTGGCGCCACGGGAGCACTGTTCGTATGTGGTGCGGCTAGAACTGTGGAAACACTCGGCTGTTGCCTAGTAGGTTCTGCAACCGTCGAAGTTTTGGGGTTCTTAACAGCCTTGTCGGGTGCTCGGTCGTGCTTCGCCTGAGCGTCCGTGTCTCTTTTCTGTGACGCCTTCTCTGCCCCACTCACCCTATGGCCAGCACGAGTTAAAAAGTCACTCGTTGGTTGGCCTAGTCCTCGCTCTGCAATTACAGGTGCGGATTGCGGTTGCTCTTGCAGCTTTCTCGGCGGGCTTATGCCGCTCGCACGAGGTGAGCGCACTCCATCTAGGGACCTTGCATCTGTCCTTTCCTTATTATGCTGGGAGCTCGTGGCAGTTATCGACGTTCTTTGAGTATCTCGCTTCTCGCGGCTTATATCCGACTCAGTGTGAACAGACCACACCTTTGGCTTGGTAAGAGAGCTTGGCAACCCGGCTCTTCCGCTATGCGAAGTCTGAGCTGGCGGCGATATGCGAGACTCAAAAATAGCCTCGGGCGACAAAGGTGGACTTTCGGGGACAGTGGAGCGTCGCTCTCTCTGCCCACTGGAGTCTGAAGCTCTGCTCGAGGCAAAAGGCTGTCCTAATTGCGTCCTTGATGGTTCTGGCTTTGTTGGCGAGCTGACAGGCTTAAAAGACTTGTGGACAGGGTTAGCTTTGAAAGCGAACGTGTCCCGACCGAAAGTCTCCGGCCTAGCAGCCATTTCGGAAGTTTTCAACGACGATACTGGCCGTGCCGAACTGGTTGCAGCTGTTGGAGCCCTGTTCGAAGCGGGCGACTGGTCTGTGACAGCATTCGCAGGAGCGTTACGTGTTGCTTGGGCTGCCAACGGCGAAGACTCCACACTCTTGCGTGAAGCATGCCTTGGGCTCAGAACATTGCGAGGCTTGATGCCCTCGTCGCCACCCGTCAAGTCTATCGGATCGGAGCGTGCCGCTCCTGTAGATGATCCATTGCGCACTGTGACAGAGCCGGAGGCTGCCTTGCTTGGAGGAGTGCTCACGCTGGATTGCGAAAGTGAAGTAGTCTTCCGCTTCTTCTGAGACTGCCAAGCAGCCGGTAAGGCCTTGTCGTCATCGTATGGTCGCTTCTGGGCACGTTGTTGGCTGTCAGCCAACACTCTGGCCTCTGGTCGCCGGGGAGAGCTGAGTGAGCCAGGAAATTGAGGGACTCTGAAACCTGACGCTGTCGTGTGGCCAACGTGCGCAGATGAGCGCGAGCCAGAAGGATACGTGCTAGCGGAGCCTAAGGTTTTGTTGTCTCTTGATTGGAGGATGTCCTCAGTTCGAGCTTTCGGTGCCGCGGCCGAGTGAAGTCCTGCACTTGGCTTGGGGTCTCCCAACGTGCTGACGCGGTCGCGATGCAGATGGCCCACAGCTTTTTTGATTGGATTGGGCTTTTTGGGTGCAATCGGCTTTGGCACAGGATGCGCAGCTGTGTTCTGTGAGGGGTGCTTGCTTGAGTAAATGCGTTGGGGCGCATCGTCGTCATCATCGCTGCTGCTGCATAAGTCGACGACCGCCGACATGGCAGGCGGTTTCGACTGCGACGCGACACTGAGTTCTAAGTGCCAACGTGCATGTCCTTTGAGAGGCAGATTCGAGCCCGCTGATGGTTTGCTGTGTCAACAAGAAGCCGTGATCTCTTGTCTGCTAGTAGTTCAACAGCGCAGCGTAGGTAAGACGGCAACTTCCAGAACTGGCGAGTGCTGTCGCAGCGATTGCCGGCGGCCTCGTCAAGTTTGACAATTTTCACTTTGAGAAAGTCTGATCTTGCCCATTCGAGATGTGGAAGGGCTCGACATGAGGTGCGACTGAGATATTGGTGTTC
>JAASLG010000353.1:0-25527 GCA_013365235.1 Cercospora sesami | reverse complement strand
GCCGCAACTTCGATGTCTGGTAATAACAATGCTGCCTCTCGATTCCCTCCAAGCGCAGACACAAACTTCTTCCGAGACGCTGGGTCGCCTGCACACGTGCAACCGCAATATCAAAATCAACAGCAACAGCCACATCAGCAAACAGCACAGCAAAGTACTCTATTGGATCTTTTCAAGAACGCGAAGAGGGCTTGAAGAGCTAGTGGTTCTTGTTCCAATCGTCGGAGTATACTATCACTTTCTGGACACGTTGGGCCTTGCGCAGGAAAGACTCATCGTCATCGTCATTATGAACGGCATGGAAGATACCCACAGGACGGCGGTTTCCTATATGTAGCTGAGCTGGAGCTACACTTGAGCTTGTAATCTTACTTTGGACTGCTATTCGGCTTTGAAACCCCAGTTGAGACGTCCATTCCTCTCTTCCTGATGAGCAGCAAGCAGCAGCATGACTGCTACAGTGGCGAGAGAGTGACGCGCGGCAGCCTGGAAGGTCCAGTCGCCAAGTGCCATTGGCGCACATCATTTCTCAGTGGAAGCGACGATCAAACAGTGCCTCTCGCCGAAGTGTGCATTCGACAAGACAGCCAGCCGCTGCCATGCGACCTGTGCTTCGCCTCTGTGGAAAGCTCTTGACTTCCGCGTCTGCCCCCTAGCAGGTTTACAGACAGCATAAGACAAACGAAGATCCGAATCCAAGCAACGCACCGGTGAGGTCGAAATTGGCGTTGGGGCTACCTCCGTGGCAGTCATGTTGTGTAACAAGTGCAAGCGACGCCCGCATTGGCTGCCCCTCCAGTCCTCGCTTGTGAGCAGGAAGGAGCTGAGCTTCAGCCGTAAACAGTGTGTGTTATCTCTTGCGATGAGCTATTATGACATCAGGTCTCGTCCATAAGTACTGAGGTATTGATAACACACCACGTTTATGTCCAGAAGGTCTTCCGTTGCTGCCTCTGGACTTCGTGACTCTAGACACATCATTTGACCGTTTCGAGCTTTTCCTCCGATTCATCAAGACAGCCCATCGAACTCACAAGCTATAACTGGCCCCTGCATCTTCGCTTTAATGTCCGAAACGAACAACAACAAAGCGTCCGAAAGTGCCGAAGAAGCCCGTCTGGACGCACGCCAACAGCAGCTTTCTTCATACGGATCTACCGATCCACCACCAGCGTATTCAAGCCACGACGAAAGATCGCCCACTGACAACACCACCCCTGTCTCCGGCTTCCGAGCAGGTTTCAATGCCTTGACCAGCGCCATCAGCAAGACCTTTTGTGGCGCTGGAGCCGCCTCCCGCACTTCGTCAGACGAAAAGCCGATCGGAGGGGCGGAGACGTTCGAAGGCATCGACGGCAAAGACAAACGACCAAATAAGAATTGTGTTGGGTGCGTTCTCCACATGCGATCTATTTTCTTTTGTCACGACGATTTTCAGAGAGTCGTGAAAGAGCTGACAAGTTGTCTGACACTTCAGGTGTGTCGGCTGTGAAGGATGCAAGAATTGCGTTTTGTGTCGAGATTGTGAGTATACATCTCTCCCATGAGCTTTTGTAATGGTGGAAGCTCGCAAAAAGGCTAATAATTCTTCGTCCAGGTGTTGACTGTCACAACTGCACAGATTGCACTGATTGTGAGTCTTCCTTTATCACTCTTGATCTGACCTGTCAATACTACACTATTGCGGACAAAACGCTTGGCAGGTTATCGCATACTCCTGCACTTTTGCCTGTCGACCCTCGCTCGGTGTGGTACGGTCAGGGACATGCTGAAAAATGGCAATCGAGCACGGCATAGGTGCGAAGAAGTGCTCCGCTGACAAAGACACTCCAGGTGTTCGATGTCATAACTGTTCGGGTTGCACTGGACTCACGGACGCTCATAATGTGGTCGGCGAACATGGATAAGCAGTACCTCGCGGGGGCCGGATCACGAGAAGGAGGCAGCGTACCACAGATCCTCCCATGTAGCCAGCATACAAAGTGTTCTCGCGCATTCTTGGTTCTGAGAAAGGTCTCTGGAGTTATCAATGGATCTCAAACCACTGCGTCTTCTCCTCGAGTTGACCTTCTTCTCGCAGATAGCGAACATATTGACCCTAATGAAACTGTCAGCACCTGATCACCCGCGAAGCACACATTCCAAACAACACCAGGAAAGCGAGCCACACTATCACAAGAGTCGACGCCTACGCAAAAGTCATATAACAGGACACTCACCTGCATAAGCCCGAGCACATATGCCGCTCCAACATAGATATAATGCTCACCCTGCTCTCTCAAAACACAAGCTACCCTCGCACCGAAAAGAATGCACACCAAATCGTCCACCCGCATCCCCGGCGGCCCCATTCCCATTCCTCCTTCGTCGGCCATCGTGAAGAAAACTCGATTCGCGCTTGCCAGATACACCGCCTGAACATAATCATGCGGTCCTGGTGGAAGGTCTTTGAAGACTTTGCCCTGACAAGAAGTCACAAACTCTTCGTAGTGCGCGGTATGATCAGAAGTCTTGACCGCGTCTCCGAAGTTGGACGTCATTTCACATGTCAACGTCAGTGCAGTAGCTCGAGAGTCTTGGCCTATTTCTGAGGCAACTTGACCACAACGCGAGATCCATTCGTAGCGAAGAGAGTCATTCCTCCAAAGTTTTGTCGTCAGAGGTTCATTGTGGCTTGTGACGCGAGAAACAACCACACCTTGGACTTTTAG
Organism: Cercospora sesami; assembly: GCA_013365235.1. Classification (NCBI taxonomy): domain Eukaryota; kingdom Fungi; phylum Ascomycota; class Dothideomycetes; order Mycosphaerellales; family Mycosphaerellaceae; genus Cercospora; species Cercospora sesami. The sequence goes on along the minus strand of JAASLG010000353.1, from coordinate 22,816 downwards.
AACCTTCGTGGAGTTTTGATACGAGGAGTGTGGTTGCCATGGGATTTTATCCGCAGCATGGCCACGACAGCCAATATATTGTGGAGTTCCACTGTTGATGTCTTGTTGCCAATGATATCTCGGTACCCAGGTTGGTCAGTCTGGATCATCTCTATCTCGACCCTGTCCAGTCCTCGGAACCTGAATCTGCGCCGTCTCAAGAATCCACATCGCATCCCAAGCTTCCAAATGGGAGCTCATGGCCCCTTTCGTGATCTGCGCATAAACACTCGCCAGATCAGCTGTGTAGTCCGGCACAATCCTCAACTCTTCATAATTCTCCCCCGTTGAATGTGCACTCTGCGCAAGAAGTCCCAGGATTCCATAGACCTTATCCAGCGGCTCCGTAGCATCAAGATGTACGCTCAAGCGTAGAAGTAACAAAGGTGAGATCCCTACACGAGACAATCGCCACATCCGCGCAGAGAGATCGATTCCTGTGATGATTTCTTGCATATACCAGTTCCGCTCATACGCACGATGATCAAGCCATTGCGCTGCCAAACCGACTTCTGACCAGGCGCGAGAACGTGTTCCGCAGTAGAGCTGTGGCGAGGTTCCTAAAAGGACTTCTTGCACAACCCACAGACGGGTGAACCAAGAATGTGAGAAGAGAAGTCTCAAAGCGGACCAGTCACAATCGGGCAAAGGCCCATCCGAGATATTGATGTTCTTCCCCTCGAAGAACACTTCGTTCAACGAAGCATTTTGTTCCGCGACATGATCCATACATTGCGCAACAAGCATATCGATGGACGAGAATACCGCTTCAGCTATCCCTTGTTGGTCTTCCCCGAGCCAAACGAGGACCTGAGTAGCGCTCGTATAGACTTCTCGCATGATGGCGACTTGCTGACCACGCTCCGCCAGATCTGCCTGGTCGACGCAGATCGCATCAAGCCAGATTGTCGAATGTTGCTGCTCGAAACAAAGGCGTCTGAGTAGAACTTCAGCATTCTGAGAGACCTCGAAGACTTGGTCGTTGAGTACAATCTGGGCGTTTTTGTTTGGGTCACCCCATGTCCAAGATATCGCTTTGTACTCTGGCTTCGTTGATTGTGCTGAATCATTCACACTGCAACCAGAAGCTTCATTTGTCGGCAAATCTCCACTGGATGAGGCCTCGTCAGCTGCCAGGGCATCAGTCTCTGTACTGTCATTTCCCATGCTCAATTTCGCGACATCATCGTGGAGCTCCCGGACCGGCGATCTTCCTCTTTCCAGGCTCGTCCGAGACTTCTGTTGGGCCAAAGACACGACTTGAAGTCGACATCGCACTCTTCCACTCCCGTCCAGCTTGTCTTCCACATGACAAATTCTGATCTCTTTTCTCAAAACGTTCAGTTGTCCGTAAATCTCTCGAGACTCGGTGATCTGGTCTGTCTCAACGTCAGTCATGGCGATTCTTCGTGAGATGCAATAGAGGAATCAGCACATGATATAAGGAACAAGCCAGACCCAATGTGATGCTTCGACCGATCGAAGGATTCAGACTACTGCATGTGGGGCCTAGCCTGCGCATGCACATGCATGCAAGCTGCGGCCGAAGGCCGCCTCGCAGAAAGCTGGCTAGAATTGTTCGGGACAGCAACCAGGACCAACAAAGCAGGCTTCGAAATATCGAGTTGCTCCATACAAGCAGAACCTGCGAGACAAAAGCTGAGATTCGCAGAAAAGTATCAAATGGGCAGCTTGCATACGACCATACCATTTCAATTCCTTCTCACAAGACCGTGACTCTTGCACCTTTGGAGTCGCGCCTCGTCAGAGCAACAACTCCATCGTAGTATGGTTCCACATCGCGGATCGTAGTCTCATACAGCTCCAACCGAAACTGACGCACCACAGCGGCGAGCGCCAAGTATAGTTGCGCATAGGCGAAGCTAGAAGCATCGCATCAGCGTTGAATGTCCACTGTACCGCAACAGCAAGGTCACATCAACGCAAAAAGGACTAAGTGCACTTACTGAATGCCAATACACGCCCTCGGCCCCTTCGAGAATGAATAAAGGTCCTTCTTTGTCTTTCCCTCAGGCCCCAGAAATCTCTCGGGCATCCATTTATACGGCTCCGGCCAAACCGTGCCATCGCAATGTAGTATCGGCATACTCATACCCACGAGCGTGCCCTTTGGTAGCACGTATCCGCAAACTTCAGTCTCCGCGGGCAAGACACGGAGCAGTCTATGCACCACAGCGGTACTCATCCTAAGACCTTCGCAGATGACAGCAGATAGATACGGGAACTGTTCGAGTTCGGTCCAAGTAGGAAACGTGGCCAACGAAGGGTCTGGAATACGAGCTTCCAGTTCCTGGCGGAGTTTCGAGAGGGAATCTGGATTGGAGAGAAGTTGGATGACAGTGTAGCTCAGCATATTTGCTACCGTTTCGGTTCCGGCGCCCATGAGGGATGCGGCTTCATGCCACAGACGCTCGTAAGATTTCTCCGTTTCTGGAAGATCGCTGGAAAGCAGTTGTTCGAAGACAGTTCTGGGCACCTCGCTGTCAGAGCTCAATGCATCTTTAGACTCCTGGCCGGCTAGGGTGATTTTCTCGTCGCTTGCTTGACTGGCAGAATACCGAGCTATTGTTCCCTGGCGATCTGTTTGTTCCGGTTGTGAATGTCTCTCGTCACGGCAAGACCAGGCTTTGCGCGGATGAGATATTTACTCACAACCGGCTGATGTATCAGTATTCGTAATATTGGGAAATGCTTCAGCATTTGAACGTTGCGCAAAGCAGCATCCAAAGCCTCTCGCCATGGTGCAGCCAATTGTGGGTCTTCGATCAAACGGAAAGTGAAGCCAAAAGCGAATGTCGTAAGGCTGTCGGTGGTCATGCAGAGGAAAAGCCGTCTCAGATCGATGACTGAGCTTTCGCCGTTTTGCTTGCGTGCATGCTGCAGCTCCCACAGGCGTTGGCAGACCTTCGACACTTGTGCTTGGACCAGCCTCTCCATGTCTACGACAGCTTTGCGGCTAAAGACTGGCGCAAGTGCATTGGCTCTGTGCTTGTGCAGATCTGACTCTGGTGTCTCTGATGCTGCTTCAGGAAAGCCGAAGCGATGTCTGTGAAGGGCGTATTTGTCTGCTCGTTTGTTGAAGTGGCGCGATGCATATTGTGGATCGGCGACATGTACCTCATTGGGCCCAATCCGTACAATAGGCCCTGGCATGCGTCAGCCTCAATCAAAGACTCCTTTTGCGATCTTACCGTATTGATCATGCAGTTCCTGTATCTTCCATGGCAGGCGACCTCCCTTTGCCAAGTCGAAGTACAGCTCATACAGTCCGGAAACAGCTGCAAATGTGGGACCAGGGACCTGCGCGATGGGGCTCAGGAACAAGCGATATATGGTCTGGAGTAGAATCCAAACAGCGAGAGAACCGGCAACACCAATCGTGAAGGTCCAAGAGCTCATATTTGTAGACTGAACCTGCATGTCAGTACCATTATAGCCTACATTCAAATCAATTCAAAAGCGCAACCTCGACAACTTGTCAGTGTGGTCGTACAAGCTTCAAATTTTGTGGGCCCAATGTCGCCTCTTTGTCAAGACGGTCGCAGCGTCTTCATATATGTTGTGTTTCATAGACCGCTCTGCATTACTATGCCGCTTACTTCCGCCATCGCTGCCCATGTTGGTAGAAGCTCTGGCGAATCGTGGAGGCAGGTTGAGAACTTTCATTATCGGGTAGTGGCCAGCCTATGTGCCGGGCATCTTAAGTGTATCGAGGTCGGCTCTATATGCATCCGACAGGTAGGATATAACGCCGGCGATCCGATCTTGGCATGTGGTCTATCGCCAGCGCTCCGTGGTGGTCGTGATAGAGAACTTCCAACACCAACACTGCTCGAGACATGGTGCGGAGTGCCTCAGGCAGTAGCCGTCCGTTGTTGGCATCCGCACTCCGACCCTTCTGGTGTGAAGCGGGCTCACTTCAATCAGCGAGACAAGCAGCCAAATGGGACATGGCAATCCAGCAGACGTATTCTGAAGATGGAGACGATGGCAGCGAGGTGGTGAGTAAGGAGAGATGTCGACTAGGAAGTCTGGATGGGGCCCGCTAATCAACTAGCGCCAGTTGCGGAACATTTGTCGTCACTGCTTCCGACGGCACTTTGGCAACAATCAACTTTCCATGACCGATCATGAGCACTGACTTTTGCTTTTATATGCCCTCGTAGGATTCTTCTCCTCGAGGAGGAAGATCGCTAGAAAGGAAATTTGTTCGAACGCAGGAGTGAGCAGCCGCCTGCCTGCCCTAAGTCGAAATCCTTGGCACAGCTTCGACTTGTGCTGTTTTCGGCCCAGCCGCTTTGCTGATTGATATAATCACTGCTGACAGTCACGCTTACAACTTTATTCATACTGCGAGGTTCTGACGAGCGAGCAACTACACTTTTTCCGACCTCAGGTAGTACCGCATGCGACATCTCTGCCGCCGACAAGCGAGGATATCCTGATCTCCTCGAACACGCGAGTCGAGACAGATCGTATCTGATGTGAAAACAAAGGACGCAGCAACAGGACCAGTGCCTGGACGACTCTGAGTTATACGAGTGGATTTGCCGGCCAACATAGGCCATATTCGAGCATGGAGACTGCTCGCTACCACGCCAGACAGCGTCGCAGTATGCATATTCGAGGATGCTGAGAGTGATAGTAGCACCTGGTCCTCATAGGCCACAGAATGCTGCTACTTGCGCTCGCTCTACGGACTTCATTCAAGAGGCTGGACCGTAACGAGCAATGCTGGAAATGAGATCAATACCAGCTCTACGATGTCAGGCTACCCTCCGAGCGAGCCGACGGAGTCGCGTACTGCTGTATTCGAAACAGAAATGTCAAGCCAAGAACATCGACTGTCCTTGCGGCTCCTTCGTATCGGCCAAGAACATGAACTGTCCTTCTGTCTCGTTCGTATTGCTATTGAGACACTCGTCGAACAAGTTTGGCTATCCTTGACGACTTATGCCAACTTCGCCGAAGGTCCCAAACTTGGGCATCATGAACGCCGAATGATGCGGACTGAGAGCAGGTGTGCGTAGAGTAGTATAAAGGACCTGAAGATTTGCAAGCACTTCGACTGATACAACACACTACCTTCCAGCTACAGAAACCTCCTCGCCTTAACTCGAATCAATTCCGCTTACACGATGCATCTTGCCATCCTTGCCCAACTCCTCACCGCAGCGCTGGCTTTGGCTGCGCCAGGCGGCTCTGCGTTGGAAGATAATAGCCTAGATAAACCAGTGGGAAACCCAGCGGGCAAAGCAGCGGGTAAACCAGTGGCAAATCCAGTAGGAAGCCAACCACTGGCGAAGCAAGTGGCCAAACCAGTGGCCAACCAAGGAGGCAAATCAGCGAACGGCATACCACCAGGCTTTTTGAAACCGGTGCCCATCAAACCACTAGTCTTTACACCAACAGGAAGCAAAGCAGGTGGCAAAGCACAGCGTGAGTGCCCTACCCTTCACGCGCTGCTGTCAAATATGCTTCGCACTAACCTTCCCCTTCAAGCCGACGCCGAACTCGACTGTGCTCGCGTCAGGATCATCTGCCATAAGATCTACACGAACAAAGAAATGGAGAACGGCGAAAACGATCTGGCCGCGTATTGCGGCGACGTCAGAGAACGGATTGAAGATGATGCTGAAGAAAGTCACAACGATGGCTCCAACTGCCTCAACGGCGAGCCATACGTGGATCCAGGCCAGCCAACGTGTACGGTCGCTGCTAATTACGGCTGGGGACTGCGCTATGAGGCACAATTCGTCATTCGACGCTTCAGAAAGACGTGTAATGATCCGCCTACTGGAGCTGGGAGACTGACAAAGACGTTGACCGAGATTTGTGGTGTCGTGAAGCAGGACTTTTCGTCATGGGGGACTGCAAGTGTCGATAACAGCAATGTGCACTGTGGTGAGTAGGGAATCTAGACACGACGGCCGATGTGATTGCCTGGGCAATTTTCATTCTTGGAATGCTGCACGGCGTTGCTTCTCCATGCCGTGCACTCTGCGGCCGGATTTGGGGTGCTATTACTTCGCTTCTGCAACTGTTGTGTTCATTTGAGCACTATTACTACTACATACATATACAATTTCAGGGCCGAGTGTACAAAACTTTGGAGAGCCCAAGTTGTAATCATTTTTGGCGGCGACAGTATGATGATTGTATCTCAACGAAACCCCAAGAATATTGATCGCCATTACGCAGAATGCATTTCAATGTCGGAGATGGTAGTTGACAGTTTGGAGGAAGTGGTGGTGGATAAGGAGAGGTCAAGTCTAGACGCCGCGCTAGCGAAGCTGCGGAACATCTGTCGTCACTTCCGTCGGCAGCTTTGGCGACCAACTTTCCACGACAGCACAACTCTCTCCTCTCCTTTGCCAATGCAGCACAAACATCGCTAAGGTATATTCCTCGGTCCATCGCCATGCCGCCATTCGCCAATTCCGATGTCTCCTACGCGAAACACACCCTCGATTATCCTGTCTATGCAGCAGACTGGGATCCCTACAGTCGCGGCTACCTCGTAGTCGCAGGCGGCGGCGGCGAGGGGCGCAGCGGCGTGCCCAACAAGATCGTACGTGGAATATCCGGACGATTGTGGAATTTCACAATCTGATAACGAAGTAGTCCGTCCTAGATGTGAACAACCGTGCCACTATCGAACCCGTTGCTGAGATCGACCTGTCCCGCGATGAAGACTCAATTCAGTCGCTTGCGAACTTGGCTACTAAGGATGGCCTCGTCACCTTAGCCGGCATCAACTCGTCCCAAGCTGCACAGAACGATAACAAGAACGAGCACTTTCGCGCTTTCGACATCCGATATCCTCCGCGTAAGAAGCAGAAGACAGAAGAGAAGGCAAGCAGCGAACAAGGGGAGCTCAAAATACTGGGCAAGCGATCGCTGTTCAAGCCATCCTCAGCGCCCAAGAAAGAGACATACCAGCGTCTACTGCGACTTTCACCTGTGGGCAAGCGAGATGTGCCCAGCAAACGGATAGGTGCTGTGGCATCAGGCTTCGCGAAGGAGTCGGAGATCATTGTCTTCGATGCGACAACTGCCGTTCCCACAGACAAAGATATTATCACGAGAATCGATCTGCCTGAGAAGCAGGAAGCCGCCGACTTGGACATTGCCTGCATTGGCGATGATGACGATCTGTTGAGCCTGGCATACTGCGATGAGCACAACATCTACGAACAGACCTATAAGTATGACTTTGCTAAGAAGAAGGTCGACAAAAGGCCCAATGGCCCGAGGCGGGTCTTTCAGATGGCGTCCAGCGACCAGTATCAGGCGAAAGGTGGTCGGCCCAAATTCAAGGCGCTGCGTTTCCTAAACTCCGAGAATCTTGTCGCGCTTGTGAATCTGCCCAATAAGTCTGGCGCCGAGTTGAGACTGTACCACCTGTATCCCACTGGTCCTGCCATGGTGATGCAGACGGAGAAGCTGTCCAGCCGCATCAAGCAAGCAACGAGTCTGGATGTTGGCGCGTTAGATGCGGATAAGAACGGCAACCAACAATTTACACTTGCTGTCTCTGGCCAAGATAGCAGCATAGAAGTCCTGACAGTCAACTACCAAGCATCCACAGATACCTTCTCGTCGATACGTGGCTATATGACCCTCCGAGACGTACATCAGCAAGGTATCACAAAGATCTGCTGGCAGCCTTTCCACTCGCCTGTCCGTGCATCAGCTCCGGCACCTACCACTGGCAAGAATGGTGAGCCCGTGGCACCTCAGAAACCTCAACATCCTGGCCCACAATACGCTCGACTTGCATCAGTCAGCTTCGGCAATACTCTTGTCATTGATACCTTCCCTCTGACTCCTCTTGAACCTAAGGACAAAGATTCTCGATACGTTCTCAGCCATCCTTCTGACGAAAAGCTCTGGACGATCGCGAAATGGAGTCTCGTCCTTATCATTGGCCTGGTCACTGCTATTCTTTTCCAATCTTTCGTATCCACTGACTCGCCATTTTCGATTGTCCCGCCCAAGGTCCGCGAGTTTCTCGACCAACCCGCCTCGGCAGCTCATCATCGCGATATTCTCTCACGAGCCAAAGTCGACGAGATAGTCGTCCCGACCGCAGCTGTAAATCTCAAGGACGCGCTCGCAGAACATCATGCTTCACCCGACGATGCGGCGGCCACTGCTGTTGTTGTCCATCATGTTGAAGATGGCGAAGGCGTTCATGTCGCTGTTCATCCCGACAAGGACGCCTATCTTGCACAAGATGACACAGATGCAAAGCATTGGGACGAGTTGGCAGACAAAGAGAAGCACTACTGGAAAGAGAAACTTAAGAAGGCCGGACAGTGGGCTGAAGGCGAAGGAGAAGCAGTATTGAAGGGTGTTCTGTGGAGCACCATACCTGGCTTTTTGATGGGCCAGGCGGGGGAGTTATTGAGAGAGCTCTGAACATGTGTTCTCTCTATCTTCTCCCGCTGAGGTGCCTCTTCGCCGAATTCATCTTTGCCATCAGCTTCTGACTATGATCTTACTAGCGCAGCTTTCTAGGCACCTTGGCTGACGCTTTATGTATGAGAGGGGCACAGACGGCAGCTTCCGAGCTATGAGGTTTAAGGTTCATTGTGTTGTCAGTACCAGTCGATATCGTCCTGCTATACCATTCTTCATCGCCCCAAGCTGCTCTCATGCCTCGTGGAAGATCTCGTCCCGGCGCCACCAAGGCCTCTACGACATCACTCCCACCCAGCAACGAACATTCCCCTTTCCTAAACCTCAGCTCCGAACTTCGCCTCTTCATCTACTCACACTTACTCCTCGTCGAAAAACCATTCATGATCGGCCGCCTCCAAGACAAAGCCCGCCTACAATTCGAATTCCGTCGAAGTCCTCGAGACGTCCATCGGCGCCCTGACCAAGTCCTCCGCCGCAACAACCAAAAACATCGCCCAATCCAACCCCCCATAATCCGCGTCTCACGCTTAATCCGCCAAGAATCCCTCCCTATCTTCTACTCTATAAACAACTTCTGGCTCATCCACAACGAATTCCAACCTTGGCCAAAAGACCTCCCAACATACCAACTTCCATCAACACCAGAACAAGAATCCGAAATGTACCACGCCAATCCTCAACGAGGTTTCCACCCCTGGCTCCACCAAACTCCTCGCCAAATCTTTAATTACATGCAACATATCACTTTATGCGGCTATGTCTGCTGGCCAGATCGAATCCAAATTCATATAAATCTCAAAGCACGCAAAATTACTGGTTCGAGGCATTATACGACTTATGGAGAAGATATCGTAGATCCACCGGATTGGGCGAAATTTAATATTGAAAAATCGAGGGAAGCGTTGGAGGATTGGGAGCATGAGGATGGGTTTGAGGCTTTGGAGGCTGTGATTCAGGCGAGTGATAGCATTTGGAGAATGGTGGATGATCGGGATGCCATTGAAAGGCTGTTGGGAATGGGGGGTAACCATCATCAGGGGCAGATAGCGCATGGATGGGAGTTTGATTGGTGAGTGTCGTGGGGGGAAAAATATATGAGACGGAATGGAAATACATGAGACAGAACGTTTTTTGGATCGCATTGTGGTATTACTTTCGTGGAAGAGATGGATGCAGTGACCTTGGAGGCAGACTCGCTATGAGAAAATCAACGGCCAGATCTACTCTGACAGCAGATCCAATTCAACTTCCCAATAGCTGAATTCGCTTCGATAAAGCATGAATGTAACATATCTTCGACTTGAGCGACAACCACGATAAATGCCCACCACAAAAATTGGACTACCCCAACGCAAGCCAAACTGCGCCTTTTTCCGGCGAGTAATTCGCGCCGAGTGCGATAGACTATCAAAAGATGGACGTCCTCACGGTATCAATATGTGAGAAAGAAACAAAGTCTGCCGCGAAAGCAAACTACTCCCTTGGACCTCAAAAGACTGGGCGCAAATCCGTCCTTCTTTCATGGGCTACGACGCTCCATTTTCGCTTTCGATTTGACCTGACATTCCTTTCTCACCACTTTACACTCACGGTGGCAGCCCGTCGCATCCACATCTTCCCATTCCCACTCCTGCACTTCACTCGCAGACGCTTATTCCGATCATCGCTCCGTCAGAATGCCCCATCCCTGCATCGCACATACACACGTCAATCCCTACGTCCATCGCACGAAAAGCACGCGTGCTTCTATTTTCGTAGTGACCACATCTCGAGACCTCCTCCTCGCTGTCGATCAGATCCGAACGATAGCGCAGCGTAGCGCAAGCATGCATGAGTTTCTAGAGCGGTGAAGACAAAAGGGTCTGATCCGCCCGCTTGGGATTTCTCGGGTTCTTGTTGAGGTCGTTGAATTCTAGTCTCCCTTCCCGTATTGTAGTACGATGAACAAGGTGCAATGCACGGAAAGAGGCAAGAGAAGATGTGCGGAGCGGTGTGCATCCACTTACATACCGGCGTGGGCATTAAAGTTGGAGCGTTTTGCATATGCTCTTCGCATCGCATCGCATGGCGTTGTCTTGGACCAAACGTTTGGGAGACTGCATAGCCTTATGCATATTTCGCCGGTGCTGCTTCCGTTCGTAATTGCCATCCAGGTCGCTGGGTCTTGCCTATGAATTTGTTCTGCTGCAGATTAGTGAAAGGCGGTGACAATGAATAGAGAACGTATGTGCAATTGAAGTCAGTATATTTGAGGAAACGAACCGAAACCGACCGCCTCATCTCAGTCTATTTGTGGCGTACGCCTCAACACCCTGCAGATCTGTCGCGCTCATGAATGAGGCGTACAGAGATCGTCAGAAGGCAAACGTCACATCATCTGTAGAAGGGCATCCAGTATGGTTACGAGCCGTTAGGCGACTGACCTCACCTCATCCACTGCATTGGTAACTAGAGCAGAACATGACTTGCCTGATCAGATAAAACAAGAATTTGTACGTCTTCAGTGCGCGCTTGCTAGTGTTAATCCCGATCGATGTCCGCGCCTACCACACCTTCCCAGCGGTGTCGCAACGGGCGGGCAGAAGCGGCACGCGTCAGTGTCGTGCAGCGAAAAGAATGGAGCCTTATCATCATACCACAAGCGCCTCGCGGCATGATTCTAAAGCGCGATGTGGCCGCAATAGATAGTCCAGTATGCATCAAAGCCTTGGAATGTTCCAGGTATTTCTGCGACATATCTTCAATTCCAGGCCACCCTCACGGCCGCATATGCAGCAGAAAACGAGGGCGGCTTGGCGAGGACTTCGAGTGGTAGAAGTGATGTCGATGATGTATGCGCAGCCCACGGGATCAGCGGGTGGCTGTCGGCACTGAATCGCGAAAGTTCAAAAGCACCCGCAGAAGGAAGTCTCCCGGCAACGGGTACGGCAAGCTGCAAAATATGCAAGCTGCCGAAAACTTAGTTTAGGACTTTTGCTCTGGAGGCTGGTGTTGTAACCAGGTTGGTCGGGTGAGTACGGTGAGAAATGCAAAATGTATGCGGGTGAAGATGAGCGGTCGGCTTGTGGGCCGAAGGTGCTGTGTCCGGTCTTCGGTCGCTCGATGAGGCCGGCTTGCTAGTAGTGAGATGAAATAGGATAGAGTGTATCGAAAGTGATGACATTCGATCATCGAGGGTAGATTCGTATCCATGGGTAGCTGAGAGAAAGTCCCTTTGTGCTCATCACCAGCTGATGAAAAGGTGAATTGCAGGGAAAACTTTCACAAAGTCGACTTTCGATTGGCTTCTAAAGGGCGACGTACTTGCCAAAGCTGATGCATGAAAGTATTGTTTCACCCTATAAGTACATCGCATGCGCTTGCCTGTAAGGAGTCCGTCAGTTCTAGAGCCGCATGGTTGTAGCAAATGCGTGTTTTCGATTGGTCGTTCGTTCTCTGCTTGGTTGCTGGTTGTTTGCCAGCCCTGGATAATTTTGTAAACTTTGGCATGCACATCGGGAGCCTGGTTCTTGACCGCTTGTGCGGTTGCTATATACAGTTCTTGCTTGCGTCTTCTCGAATGCTGTATTGTGGGCAGCAAATATCGGGCCTGTGTCCGATTCGGCGGGAGGTGTACTGTAAACATGCTGCTCACTCAAGATGCATTCTTGTCAGATCGACTGTGTGCGGCACTTTCTCCGCATCAGTGTTTCGAACCCCATGGCGTTGCTGATGTCGACCTGAGCTTATAGTGATTGAAGGGTCCGAACTGTGGCTATCGGGGTTTTTCGTGAAGCTGATCCGCAACCGGAGGAATCCGAGAAACCAGGATATGTGGCTCTGTCATCGACAATGTGAGGTTCATGCCTGCTGGTTGTTACTTTGCACAGCCCACTCGCGTTCGCGGGTCCTCAAGCGGCTTCCATGTAAAACAGGGCAGCTATAGGGCAACGAACAAGCAAATTCGCTGTCCGTTGCTATTGTGGTGAGTTCCAAAACAGGCAAGTTTGAACGTGATGTCAGATTCGTGCGTTCTAGACATGAGCTTGGACGACAACAAGCTCCACTGAGGGGCTGAGTTGAGCAATGCTGCTCCACCCCAGGCGATCAGTAGGCGATGGCTCCCATATTATCGCGGAGAGCCAAATGGAGGGTCCAACGATCATAGCGCTTCTGTAGCGCCCTGAAAGGCTGGCGACGAACAAGTTCACATCGGAGCGGCATCCGGCGAGTGGTGCAGACCAAGCGATGCAATGCCGGATGTGATTGATGTTCGATGGCAGGCGAGCTGCAGTTTCCGTGCAAGGAACAGAGTCGGGCGGCTCCACAAGAGCATGGTTCAAACACACGTTGAGGCGCACAAGAAGGATCGCGCTCGGTGGAGTACGAGCGTGGAGGGTCGCACACAATAGTGCTGTGCGGTGCGACGCTGAAAATGCCTCTCGTAATGGTGAATGTGTTCAGCGCCCATCGTACGGAGAAATGCTGACAAAGAATCTCGAGACTTTGGTTAGTGGAAGACGGTGCAGTGTACGCACAGTGAGCACGACGTGCATGCGAATACATGCGATACATCACAATGCCCTTGTCGTCACCTTAGCTAGACCTAGCAATGGAACTGGTAACTGGGAGCTGCTGTGGACGTGAAGTCAAGAAAAGCTCAACGCCTCAACCGCATACAGGTCCGAACAATTGGTGGTGAGACGTCGAACAAGTGCTGACGCATTGGGGTTGACGATCAAACCGGAAAGGTGATGCGTCGCGCCAATATGAGGTGCATGCAGGCCCTGCGGTCAGCGCTGCAACTCCGGTCTCGTGGGCAGCACATATGCAATGCGGTGCCTGGACTGTACAGACTACTATGGGTCACATGCGTCGTCATGAGATCGAGTGCTACTGTCAGCGGTGGTCGCACTGCCCGTCAGCGCACGTCAAAGCCGTCGCAGAGTGCACTAGGGCGACTGGCCACGGCATGAGGCTGAGGAGGAAGCGTGAAGAGAGCCGCGGCTGATGTCGGTTCCCAGTTCGGGGGCATTGTGATACTTGGTGCTCCGGCGTCGAAAAGCAGGCGGCCGAAAAGGGAGGGGAGTTGGGTGCGGGCGATGCTTCTAGGCTGGTGGTTGGTGCTCCCACCGGTGTCTCGGATCTCGCAGTCAGCAGGCAGCGTGGTGCGACGAGTGTGCTCGATGCTCGATGTGCTCGACGTGTAGCGGCGGGTGGAAGCGGCGGGCAGCGCGGAGACGTCGGCGCTTCTCGCGACGCGTCGTCGCCGCTGACCTCCACCACAGCACCCCGCCGTCGACTTCCAGCAGTGGAGATGAGGGCCCGTTCTTGTGGGTGGTTGTGTTGGGCGGGCGCGTTGGTGACGGGATTCCTGGTGTCAAAAGACTCAGGAGGCCGCCGTCCGGTCGACTTGGCCGCGCTTCGGCAGGGAGGGCAGGCCGGTCGCGTCGACCTCATCGCACCCCGGCCCTCGTCGTCTTTCCAGCTGCCGCGTAAGACTAGCTCGCGAGCACGATCGGCGCCGTGTGCACGGTGGTGCGGTGCTGTGCCGCGACGGCAACGAGCCATCCTCCTCGCCGTCCGCCTGGGCTCGGAGCGGCGGCTGACGATTTGCTGTCCGTGGCGGCGGTGGTGGTGAAGCACGCGGCGGCTGCTGTCGTCGCCGCTTTGGGAGCTGGCATGTCGCGTGTGCTGCATTGGGCGATGGCAAGAGGATCTCGACCCGCTGCCCAAGTTTGATGGGTGCTAGCCCGCTCGCTTGCGCTGAGGCAGCGCGTGTGGATGGAGGATGTTCCAGCGCGCACTGTACCGCGCCCCCAGGACCAGGGGCGTACCCATGTCGGCCACGCTGCCTGTCCTGCGAGTTTCCGCTGCGCAGGCCCCCTCCGGATGCACACGCCGCTACGAGCACACGGCGCGCCCCTCCTGAGCGCGACCCTGTTTTCGTGACGAGGCCGGGAGGCCAGGCTCTTGCAACTCCTGTTGGAGGTGTCAAGCCGCACGAGAATGCACGCCTTGTCCGCAAATAGACGACGCTGAAGAGATGAAGACGACAGCGCTCGCACGGGTGGCGGGCCGGCGGTGGAAGTGAGTGGAAGCCACTGACGGAGGGCCAAATCTCGTGGGAGCAGCGCAGACTGGCAAGCGACGGCCAAGTGCGAGTGTTCCTGCGCCTGCGACAGGGTTGACCGATGCTGGCAGGCCGAGTAGCGTCGTCGACCCATGATCCTGGGCGCACGCCAGATTGGCCTGTGCGAGCAGCTGCGTCGTACAGTTTTATCGCCGCGACTCGCAGGTGCTGCTTCTCGCGGGCAATCCCAAACACACACCACACACCCACCTCATCATCTCACGCTCTCTAAACACCACCACCACCCGTCCCGCCTGCTGTGCTGCTGCCTTTCTTTTTGTCATCTCCCCACACTCATTGCGAAACGACCGTCGACATTGTGATACCGCCCGAGGATCAGCTGGCACTTAAGCATCCTGCACAGCCAAACCTTCTTTGCCCACCCTCTCGTCTAGTGCCCGCAACTCGCGACGCCCAAGGGATGCGCATTGAGCGGTGACGATGACATCAATGTCTTCATCTGACCCGACTTCTTCAAGTCTGACGGACCCTAACAACTATCGTCTGTCTGACACCCACCAAATGGCTGCCGCAGAGGTTCCAGCAGCAATACCCGCGCGGGCAATGCCCGACCACGAGGCCGACTCTGCATCTCCCAGCGACACCACGCGACGGAAACGATTGTCCTTTTTTGGCCGGCACAGCTCCGACGCGAACACGCGCAAGCAGCAGCCAATGCAGCCTCTTCAAGCCTCTCTCTCTACAGCCAAAGGCGAAGTCGCGCGATCGCAAAGCAGGCAGGACACGCCGGGCTCACGACCGATGACTGCTGGCAGCGAACATGCGCGAAGGAAAACTTCCGATCAGATCGAGAGCATTCGAAATTCCATATTCGGAGGGAGGAAGGGTTCCATCTCGTCTCGACCGAATGTAAAACGATCGCGACATAGCCACCAAATAGATTCGAAGAAGCCCAATGTCGCATTAATCCCATTCGCGTCGCCGCTCCAGGAAGAGTCGCCTAAAGCTGAAGCGAAGGGTAACGCAGGCGCGCAGGACTTCAGAGACGAGAATGACTGTAAGTTAAGTATGGAACGGGTTCGCATGCACAAGCTGACCAAGTGCAGTCTACCATCACCGCAAGAAGACTTCAATCTCGTCGCCATTCAACTTCCATCATGTTGGCCACACGGATCGCAAAAATCTCCCAATGCGCCTCGAGACTGTCGATGAGACGGCTTTCCAAAACAAGTTGCTCGATTTTGATGCTCAAGGTCGCGCATTGCAGCAGAACCCAGGACGACGTTCAATGGGTCTTGCCAAAGCGCTTCCTGCACTTCCCCAGCCTCAGGCCATTCCTTCTCGACACCGATCCAGCCCAAGCGTGGATGAGACGACTTTCGACGAAACTGCCGACACCAAATTCAACAACCTTGATGAACACTTCAATGCTCGACCCGCACTCAAATCGCCTCCACGACGATCACCGCGCCACTCGGCTTCCTCGCCAAATCTCCTTTCTCCAAGCGCAAGTAGCGCTGCGCACACAACACCGCACTTGCACTCCGACACTTTCGACAATGAGACTCGGCAAAGCCCGCCGAGCAAAGAGTCACCGCCATCCGGTCAGCTTGCGCAGATTCCGACACGCGGCAGACCCTTGGGACAAAGTTTCCGTGAAAAGCAACCCCTACCGCCCGTGCCAGGTCAAGCTGCCGCGACAGCCATCGGCCAGAAACCTTCGAAGTCATCACTCGCTTCCGACCGGCACATCATCGGACTGCAATTCCCTGCACCACCCGGAGCAAAAATCGAGTATCCCGCAAGTATTGCTTCTCACAAGAGCAAACGATCGAGCAAATCTGCAGCTCCAACAGTACAAAGCGCGTCTACGAGAGCATTCTCCGATATTCCCGTCGGCCTAGACTGGGAAGATGACATTGATTGGGCCTTTGAGCAGGAAGCGGAAGCGACGTGCGACTTTGACTGGGAGAAACATGCCGCCAGCGAGTCAGATGCAAAGGAGCAATTGCCTGTACCCAGTCCTGATGACGAGTCACCAGAGACCGGTGGCAGCGGGGGCGTACGACTCTCTGGGTGGATGAATGATCCATCTGCGCTAGAGCGTGACGCCAAGCATACTTCAACATCATCTACCCCAGGCACATCGCCATGCATGGAGGATGGCCTTCCTCAGAATCACAAGCGTGGTTCTTCAGTCGGGCATCGCGGCTTCTTGGCTGCCAGGAATGCTTCCTCCGACAAGCTGACCAAGACTCCGCCAATGTCGGTGGAGATCAAGACTTCTGAGGTAGGCACCCCTCCCACATTCAGCTTGACTATGGAAGGTGCTGACCGGGAAACAAAGTCACCATACGCATCGCAGACCTACTTCCCAGCATTCGACAGCAGTATTCCTGAGTATCTCAGCGACCCGGAATCAACACGTGTGGGAGGCAGCAAACATCGCAAGAGCTCCTCATACGGCTCCTTTGAGTCGTCCGGTCGCTCCCTCCAGACAACTTCTGCATCGGACTCGACAAGGTGGTCTTCAGCCAGCACCTCTTCGATCCCCGATCTCCTGCACAGCTACAACACCAACCGCAAAAGCGTGAGGAAGAGTGCAGCCTCGGGAACTTTCCGCACTCTGGAAAGCGTGCCACATAGCCCTGACGGGAAAGATGAGAGCAAGTCGTTCCCTGATTTCGAGGAACGACCGACTGTTACTGATCGCGCAATCAGTGACGGAATCTTGATGAGAAGACCTGCGACGCCTGGTGACCGAGCTTTGTTGTTCCAAAGTGGACGTGTTGTGCAGAGGGGGCGTGCGATCAATCCTAGCCGGATGCAAATCCAGAGCTTGCCTGGCGATGGGCAGGAAGGTGGATGGATTTGAGCTGTCAGCCTGGACTTTACTGTCAACCATCTTTTTCATTTGTATGGGAAGGGAATGATGAAACTCATGATGAGGAGGGGAAGGGAAGGGAAGGGAAAGGAAAGAGGAAAAGGAAAACCCTGGAAAAGAAAAGAAATGGACAGGACATGTGTTACGATGTTATGTGGCGATATCTGAGTGAGGAAAGGGATTTATGCTCATATGTTGGTTGTGCAGGCGAGGAGTACAGGAGGAGGAATTTGTATCGATTGCAGTGTCGAAAGAAAGAGATGGGGAACAGAGAGGCAGATGTGTTTGTACTATTTGTACTGTTACTCTGTACGAGCTGTAAAAAGGAGTGAAGAAATTCAACCAATGTTGTTGAGAGTCCTATGAGCGTCCGTTGCATCTCAGAATTGTGTCAATTGGTTCATGTGAGAGGTAAACGATTCTGGTGATCTGCATCTTGATAAACGGCACGGTCTTGCAGGGCCCTGAGGGGTTGCCAGAAGGCTCCGCTGTGCCTGGGCATTTTACCGATTGCGCATTGCCCACAATCCACTTGCCAATGACCAAGTATTCAGCATTACATTCCCACTGCACAGGATATTGCTTGTAAAGTGGTTGCCACAGCAGTGCACTGTTGAAGAAAGCAGAGGGGACTCAAATCAAAATCTAGACTGAGGAGGTAGACGCGTGTGGTCAGGGATCAAGCTTCGCCATCCCTCAGCCGACTGGCGCCTTTGTTTTGGGCGGGTCTGTTCTGCAACTCCGACCGGCGCCAACCAACCGACCAACCAACAGCACGGCAGGCACCTTCTCGAACTGCACTGCACCGCCCACGTTCGTCTGTACCTGACTCTCCTGACCCGCTGCCCGCATTGTCTATCAACACACGTCAAAACATACATACAGTACTCTGCCACTGCCACGACCGCCGACGCCTGCTGTTTGCTGCTCGTGCAGCCGACCAGCGAAGACGAAGAACAGACAGTGACCCGAACACGGACCGAGACGATCATCAATTTATCGTGCAGACAGCTTTGGGCAGCAGCCATTCCACTTGCACCGCTGGTTGGAGGGGTTGGTCAGCTTGTGTGATATGCGCAGTATGCTCATCTAGAGCCACTGGTTTCCCGCACTTTTTTTTTTGGCTGTTGCATGGTTGGTGAATAAGATATGGCGGTGTTGGAGCAATCTTGGTAAGAAAGAGCATCACATGGAGGGGAAGAGAGCGAAGAAGGATGGGAGGCAAGAGTGAGTGCTGATAATTGTTGCAATAGGGTCAAGGTCCAGGAGAAGACGTTTGGAAAATGGTGAGTTTGATTCGGTTTCTTTTGTCACTTTGTGTTGGAGTGGAGGGGTTGGAGGTGATGGAAGGGGAATCATGCTGAAACATAATACGCATGGATATGGGCGATGTGAAGCCTGCACATATGTCAAGAGATTCTCTATGAAACGAATCACTAATCTCCGTCACTAGGCTCAACAATAAACTCCAAGTCCGCAACCTCCACCTCGATAATCTCGTCAGCGACCTCAGCGACGGCGTCATCCTCATCCATCTCCTCGAAATCCTCTCCGCTGAATCCCTCGGCCGCTACGCCGCTCGTCCTAAACTTCGTGTGCAACGCTTCGAGAATGTCAATATCGCGTTGGACTTTATCAAGAGTCGGAAGATTCAATTAACGAATATTGGAGCGGAAGATGTCGTGGATGGGAATCGGAAGATTATTCTCGGGTTGATCTGGACGTTGATTTTGCGATTCACGATCAGCGATATCAATGATCAGGGCCTGTCTGCGAGGGAAGGTCTGCTGCTGTGGTGTCAGAGGAAGACGGCGTGTTACGATGAAGTCGAGGTGAGGGATTTCTCGAGTAGTTGGAATGATGGGTTGGCGTTTTGCGCCCTGTTGGATATCCATCGACCGGATCTGATTGATTACGATCAATTGGATAAGAGCGATCATAAAGGAAACATGAAGCTGGCATTCGACATTGCGAGCAAAGAGATTGGAATTCCGGACCTCTTGGATGTGGAGGATGTGGCAGATGTGGCTAAGCCAGATGAGAGGTCGTTGATGACTTATATTGCATACTGGTTCCATGCTTTCTCGCAAATGGAGAAGGTTGAAAATGCGGGGAGACGAGTGGAGAAGTTTGTCAACAATATGCAAGGAGCGTGGGAAATGCAGAATAACTACGAGAGGAGGATGAAAGCACTTTTGGCGGCGATTGCAAAGCAAAAGGAGGACTGGGAAGTTGCGAAGTTCGATGGGACGTATGCGGATGCAAAAGAGCAGAGTCGAGAGTTTACGAAGTACAAGCAGAAGGTCAAGAGGGAGTGGGTTGCTGAGAAGAGCGAATTGGCTGGCATGTTGGGCAATATCAAGACCAAGTTGAATACATACCGGTTGAGGCCGTATGAGCCGCCGAAGGAGCTGAGTCTTGAAGCGCTCGACTTCGCCTGGAGTGAATTGATGGAAGCGGAGAGGACACGATCACAGGTCATCAACAACACGATCCGCGACATCAAGAACAACTTACGGAAATCGTTCGCGGACAAGGCTAACGACTTTGCTCTCGCACTCAAGACCATCAGTGTCAGCATCTCCGGCCTTGAAGGCGACGTCGAAGACCAATTGGAGCATACTTCGCAGATTTCACGAAACCTGCCGCCGCTGGACCAGTATTTGGATATCATCGCGAGTCTGGATTCACAATGCCAAGAAGCAAATATTGAAGAGAACGATTACACGACATACACGTACGATGAACTGGCATATGAACTGAGTCTTGTGCGGAGCTCTGTGCAGAAGAAATTGGCGTTCTTGGATAATCAGATTGTGGCGAGGAATATGACGAATTTGACTCCGATTCAATTGGAGGAATTCGAGTCGGTTTTCCGACATTTCGATCGGGATCTGTCAAACTCTTTGCAAGAGTTGGAGTTTTCGGCTGCGTTGGCTTCGTTGGGGCTTGTGTATGATGAGGAGGAAATGCATGAGCGGTTCCTCGAAGTGGCGGGACGAGGAGGATCTGTCTCATTTGAGCAATTCATCCGGTTCATGGTCGATGTCACTGAGGATCAGAATACAGCGGAGCAAGTCTTTGAGAGTTTCCGAGAGGTGGCAGATGGGAAACCTTATGTGACGGAATTGGATTTGACGCATAGTTTGATTCCAGAAGAGGTGGTGAAGGAGTTGATGGACAGTATGCCATTGCACTCGGGCCCGGATTTGAAAGAGGACCGGGATTTGCCGAAGTATGATTATGTGAGTTTTATGGAGAGGTTCCTCGGGAGTGATGAGGGGAAGAGTAAAAATGGTGGTGGGGTTGTGAATGGGCATCATCAATATCAGTCCTCCTCGAGGGGTTAGGAAGCTGAGAGGAGGAGGATGGTGATGGCTTTGATGGCTAGGAGGGAGGTTGATGGGACTGGTGAGACGGATGAGAGGAGGGCGACGGGCGGGAGATTTCGTGCTACTCCTTCGCCTCCTTGGGATTTGAGCTCGGCGAGGAGCAGTCCGATTCGTCGTCCGCCTTTGCGTCTCCTGGACTCGCCAGAGATGGACATCCCCAACGAAGATGACAACACGAGGAGGCACAGCGATTCCGTGGTGGAGCAGCAGCTGTCCGTCGTTGATTGCGATGTTGATACCGACTTGGAGACTGGAAGAGAGAGCGCAAGAGTGCTGTGAAGTGGAGAGGATATTGCTGTAGGCCCCGTTGCCTATTCCACGCAAGGCTGGTAACATCGAAACGCGCACAAATTTTATGTGACATGCTTCGTCGGCATTCTGAGCGATTGGATCAGTTCGTAATTGATTTCACCCCTATCGTGTACTCTAGAAACGAAGATATGTTCAGGCTTGTGTGTCTGTCTCTTGCCCTCTGGATGCGAGATTTGGTGTTTTGAACGTGGCGGAGGTTGGTTATGCGAAGACCTCAACGATAAGAATGAATAAAGCTCGAGGCGGATTTCGATCTTTCTACAGCTTTCGCTAGCCCAGGTCGGACTAGAAATACACTATTCGTCGGCTCGTAGAATTGTGCTCGAGAGTAACATCACTACTCTACATACCAGTCGGCCCGACAGAAACGTAGGACTGAAGCCTTAATGTATTCATCGAGGACTACATTCGTCGTTGCCGTCGCAGTTAGTGTCGTTGGTGCCTCTCATGTGGTGGCAAGAGCGGCTGTCGGTGGTTCGGGCTTGTGTCCGATTCGGAGCTGCATCTACATGCAGGGTCCGGCCTAGATCTTGACAGACTCCCCTAAGATGGGCCATCGCGCGCAGGCGACGGGGAGGAAGCAAATGGCCTGCCGTTGGGATCCTTCGCCTGCCAGTCATCGACCAATTCACAACGCAAGAGTGAAGGCCGCAGTGTCGACTCGTGAGGCCAATAGCAGTTCATGGCGCAGGCGGAGCAAGAATGCCATCGCTACTACGAGGCCTGGCTGGCGGCTCATGGATCGCCAGGTAGTGTCTCTGGATACCTTGCCTCTCTGGCTGAGCTCGAACCAGGACAAGAAGTACAACAGAGCTTGGAGCGCCTGCGGTCGCGCGACCGCACGCTGATCGCATTCGCGCAGAATGTCGTCTTCCGCCTGCAGGTGCGGCGCTGTATGATTTCCCTGATCGATGCTGCTCATCAATATGTGCTTGGCGAGGCCACACACTCCCAGTCGACCATCTGCCCGGACGGATTACCGGGCGATGAGATATGGCTGGGCACTGCCGTCCTTGCGCGGCCCGACGCCATGTGCGAGCACAGCCTCGATGGCCAATGCGAAGCCCGTGACAGGGAGCACGGCAAACACAAGGCCGAAGAGGGCATGATTGTCAACGACTGCCGCGCCGACCCACGCTTTGCATTCCGGCCGTATGTGATGCAAGACAAGGGACCAAGGGTGCGTTTCTACGCTGGCGTCCCTCTAGTCACTCGCACTGGATACAAGATTGGGGTGCTCGCGGCCACGGACGAGAATCCGCGAGACGGCCTCTCAGTGCGAGAGCTAAGCTACATGCAAGACATGGCTCAATGTGCCATTGCTCATCTGGAATGGGCGCGGGATCGAGTGGACAGGTTCAAAGGCGAGCGCATGGTGAGAGGCATGGCCTCATTCATCGCAGACTCTTCGCTGAGGCGCAGTGCCTCGCAACTGAGCCCGGACCCGACTATGAATACCGCTGCTACTGCTTCTGTACTGGAACAAGACGAGAACAGTGCTGCCCTGTGTTCGAGCTCGCCACAATCGAGAGGTCGTAACTGGAGACGCGCGCGCGGACTCACGGAAACCAATGGGAGCCATCGTGAGGAAGACGATGTCATCAAGTCTGCCGCGCGAATATTACAGCAGTGTGCCCTTGCTGACGGCTGTATCGTGCTCAGCGTCAA
>JAASLG010000352.1:0-19895 GCA_013365235.1 Cercospora sesami | reverse complement strand
CTCCTTCTCACCTTACCGATCCGACGGGAAGCTCTACGGCTTCGTCTGCATTGTTACAGGCGCAACGCAGCCAGTAGGAAGAGCTATCGTAACAGAATTGGCAGCACACGGAGCAGCATGCATTTACGCTTGCTCATCCACACCACAGGATGATTTCGGAGCATTGGAGCAAGAGGTGAACAAGATGCACCCAAACACAAAAGTCATTGGATACCCTTTCAAGCTCGCAGATGAGCAGGACACATTGGGGCTGATTGACGACGTGCTCAACTCATGGGGAAGACTTGATATCTACATTACGTCGTCAGGTCTGCTTGGTCCTGCGTCGATTGCGGATACCACGCCTGCCGATTTACATCGTCTGTTTGAGGCGAACAGCATGGTAATCTTGAACAGGGGACTCCAGAGTCGGGCAGAACTGACTGACTGGATCACAGGCACCTTTCTTCGCTTTGAAATATGCACCACCAGCAATGCTCAAGACCACGCCGAAAGGCAATTACCCCAATGCCACTCCAAAAGACCAAGCTTATGGATCAATCATCGTCGTATCTTCTATTGCCTCTACTACCGGCGGATGCTGGGGACCGGCATTCACGATGGCATCTCACGCAGCTTTGGGTGTGGTCAAAGCCGGAGTCGCCGCTCTAAAAGGCACAGGCGTGAGAATTAATTGCATCTCGCCAGGTACGGTAGACATTGGCGTCGATCTGGAGAAAGTGGACAAGCGCGGCTTGGAACACCAACTGCCACCGTCGAGCCTTCAGAGTCGAGAGATGCAGAAACAGATCATTGGACTGGAGAGAGCTGGCAATCCGATCGAAGTGGCAAAGGTAGCTGGCTTTCTTGCGAGTGGGTTTTCATCATATGTAACTGGTGCGAACATGATTGTGGATGGAGGGAGTAGTGTGATGAATCCTCTCACGATACCGATATAGACTGAATATCAGGCGCGATACATGCTGTTATTGAGCTTATCGATGTGGAATCACTCCGTAACCTGTCATCCTGCTCCTGCCCAAAAAAAGTGCCGACAATGCGGAATCGTGGTAATGCAACACTCAACGCCATCGCTGTAAACTCGTCAAAAGCATTGCTGTAACCCCTTGCACGCTCACAATGTATGATGGAAAACTTCTAGTTCAGTGCCCACGCTACGCTTTGCTGCCCATAGAGGACGACAGGAGACGTCTAATCCAAGGTACCCCTCTTCTTTGCAGCGCGAACCTCGAGCCATGTAAGGTACTGTGGGTTGCGTGCTGGTTTGGGCTTGCGCCCTGACCGGCGAGGTTCGTCCTGGAGTAAAGCCAGCTCATTTAGGTCGAAGTCGCCCTCTGCGCCGTCCTGTGAAGCTGACTGGGTATTTTCTGCTGGAGTAGACTTGGTAGTTTTGAACATGCTGGAGATCTTGCGCGGAGATATCCTGACAACGGCAGCGGACGTGGTCCGGGTGCGTTTCGACGGTGGCTCTTCAGGTCCCGAGTCATGTATGCTGGAGAGATCGGAGAGTGATGATGACTCTGTGGCAGCAGGTGCAGAGCGCTTGCGAGGCTTGTGTGGTATGTCGCTGCTGGTTGAGCTCTGTTGTTCGCTCGCAGTGCTATCCGTTGCTGAGCTTTTGCGACGACCTGCACCGTTGGCTCCTTCCGTTACCACTGAGGATTTGCTGGCAGTAAGTGAGTGCAGACGCGCTGAGAGGTCCGGTGAGATGCCTTCGCCTCCTTCAGTTAAACGTCTTAGCAGTTCCTCTGCAATCTCATCGTTGGTCCAAGCTTCGAAAGCGCTTCTGCTACCGCTGCGCTGAGTCTCCAGTATGTAGAGTCGTTTGAGCAATTCCTGTACGACAGGGTCAGAATCATCAAGGGTCGTATTCTTCTTGCTGACACGGTCTAGATTTCGTTTGTGCTGATCTAGTTGCGACTGCATAAATGAAAGCTTGCCCGCGAGTGTGGCGTTCACATCTTCGAGCGCCTTCACCTTTGTCGCCAGAGCAGCGTCTGAGTGCGAGCTGGATCTGTTGTTTGGCAGGCTGCTGTTTATTGATTCCTGAGACTTGACATGGTCTTCTATCGTTTTAAGACGGAAGCGGAGATTCTTGGGCAGTCGTTGTTCTACAATTTGAACGCGGCCATCAAGTTCCTCATGGGATAAGGCCAGCTTATCGTGAGACGTGGCCACGCCTTGCAGCGTGTCCTTGATCTGTCGTCGTAACGCCGTCTCCAGTTCGCCGAAAGCTTCATCATCAGTGGTGGTGTTGTAGTTTGGTGAGGCACTGCTGGTAGCCATGATTCACTGTGGCGTGTGCGCCAATTTGTCGTACAATCGTAAGAGCGTAAGATCAATAAAAATATATCACCCGACCGGGACAAGGATGGAGAAGTGCGGCGGAACTTCCGCCAGCAGAACGGCCTGCCGTTTGCAGCTTCCAGTGGGCGCCGAACTCCACACGAACCTTGGGGGTGATCGGTCTGTCGTGGAATAACTTGTTTCAAGCAGAGTGTCGCTGGTCAGATGGTCGACCAAACAGTGCGATTGTCGAGGAGTAGCAAGTGCAGGCGGTGGCATCGGAGTGAGGGACAGACGAGGTTATGTCTGGCCGAGAGCGGCACGGCTGCCAAGAAGTGAGCCGATGCCAGCCACCTTCGCGACGTCCCTCTCACTTCCGCCTGACTGACTGCCTCTTCGTCTGCCGACTGTCGCTCAGCGCGCGGCGAGGCGACTAGACACACAATACAGGTGGACGAATTGCAGAAGTCGCCAGCGCGTCAACAGCGCATGTAGCTACAACTTTCATGTTACGCAGCACGATCGCCTTGCATGCGCAAGCCTGATCCGCGAGCAGGTTGGTCCGACATTTGCTTTCACCATTGACATTGACATCGTGACTACGGCTTCTCGGCCTCAATGCAATCAGAACTCACCATGGAACCTCCACGCGCAGCGCCTCCCGACCATGCCGTCAAGCTGCGATCTTATCAGCAGGAAATGCTGCAGCTGAGCCTCGAGAAGAACATCATCGTCGCCATGGACACCGGATCAGGAAAAACGCACATCGCCGTCGCTCGCATTCGTGCTGAGCTGGAGCGTATGAAGGGCGACGAGGTAAGCCAGCCACTTTAGCACAGTTTGCGTCGTCTTCTGACCTTCAGTTCAGCTCATCTGGTTCTTGGCACCTTCTCGAACTCTGGCAGAACAGCAGCACCACGTCTTGAATACAGAGCTTTCTGCTTACGGCATTCGTCTACTGACCGGAAACGACGAGGTAGAGAAGTGGACATCGCAACAACTCTGGGATGCAGTCTTCACCAATGTCCGAGTCGTCGTCGCAACGCCAGCCATTTTGCGGGATGTCTTGATCCATGCTTTCGTCAAAATTTCGAGACTTGCTCTGTGCGTGTTCGACGAAGGTAAGTCGGGGAAAGTGTGCCAGGTTTGCTCGTACTCATCACAAATCGCTCTATAGCGCACAGGTGTACAAAGAAACATCCTATGAACCAGATCATGCAAGATTTCTATCGACCAGCACAGGCGAAGGGCGAGAATGTTCCTCACATATTGGGCCTGAGCGCCAGCCCAGTCATGAGCACAAAGGCCGGCAGTCTTGAAACAATTGAGTCAAATCTTTTCTCGAAAGCCGTCACACCCAAAGTGCATCGAGCTGAATTGGAGAAGTATGTCCACCCCCCAGAGTTTCAGACGATTGTGTTTCATGGCTGCGGACATCACGACCAGGCAGACTCACGCAATGTTTGTGCGGCATTGACGAACGCTGCTCGAGCCTACGATATCATGAGTGATCCATATGTAATAGAGCTGAAGGAGCACATCGACGGCAAAGCTCAAGAGAGACTGGAGAAAGTGCTCATGAAGCGCGACACTTACTGTCTGCGGCAGCTCCGGGCACTGGAATCAAGAGCAGTCGCACTCCAGGACCAGCTCGGAACAAGCATGGCGCAATGGTATGTCTCTGCCTGCATACAAAGGTTCAAGGCGCAGCCTGTCGAAACCTCGATTCTGCTGGAGCTTAGTGACAAAGAGCGAGCGCGTCTCTTGGCGATTACCGATGCAATCGAGCAACAAATCGCTTCATTCTCCATTCAAGGTGATACTGTGCTCAGCGACAAAGCCTGCAGGCTCATTGCCACCCTCCAGCAGCATGCTGATGCCACGGTTCGGTGCATCGTGTTCGTCGAGCAACGTGTCCAAGTCACTGCTCTCGCAGAATTGCTCCGGCAAATGCCCGCGATGCGCAAGCTCTACACAGTCGCAGCTTTTGTGGGCACGTCAACAAACACAAATCGCAAATTATCACTCGCAGACTTGGTGGCGCTCAAAGATCAGGAGAATGACCTCCAGGCATTCCGAGAAGGACGCAAGAATTTGATGATCGCGACTAACGTTTTAGAAGAAGGCATAGACATAGCCGCGTGTAACTTGGTATGTATTATGCTCCAATCAGTGGCCACATTTCTGATCTTCCTTCAGGTCATCTGCTTCGATGCACCGAAGAACTTGGCGTCGTTTGTGCAGCGTCGTGGACGAGCGAGGAAGGCGAATTCGAAATATGTATTATTTGTGTCCGAAGAAGAGAATGTTCGAGGCCGCAAACAGTGGTCTGCTCTCGAAGCGGAGATGAAGGCAAGGTATATGGACGACTTAAGAGCTGTCGTCATCGAAGACCCGA
This sequence comes from Cercospora sesami, assembly GCA_013365235.1. Classification (NCBI taxonomy): domain Eukaryota; kingdom Fungi; phylum Ascomycota; class Dothideomycetes; order Mycosphaerellales; family Mycosphaerellaceae; genus Cercospora; species Cercospora sesami. The sequence goes on along the minus strand of JAASLG010000352.1, from coordinate 15,211 downwards.
CTACTGAGCCCCAGCGAACATACGAGGTGCCCTCGACCGGCGCGCTACTAACCACAGCAGATGCCAAAGCACATTTGTATCATTTTTGCAGCGTGAGTATCTCGGGAGGTACGAAGTATGTGGATTTACGACCAGAATTCAGCAGCAGTCGCGAAGATCCCGGGACGAAGCTTTGGAAGGCGGAGGTAATTTTGCCTACATCGGTCCATGCGAGTATGCGGCATGCAGCTTCTTCGAAGGCATGGGAGACTGAGAGCGACGCCATCAAAGACGCTGCATTTGAGGCATATGTCAAACTCCATCGAGGAGGACTGGTCAATGACAATTTGCTTCCGCTCGTCAAGAATTACGGTCCTGAGCCTGGCACTGAGCATGTCAACCAGCCTTCGATTGTGCAAGTCTCGGAGCGTCAATCGCCACTCAGGGAAGCATGGCGCAATGCGAGCCCTAGCGCGACGTGGAGTTCGTCCAAGATCCAGCTTTTACTACAAGGCGAACTCGTCGTCGAGTTGATTATGTGGGTGCTCGGCCAGACGGCCGTTATCGATCCTTTCGATCTTTACTACAACAGTCACAAGACTTACCACGTCAAGGTAACAGCTTGCAGTCTGGGAGAAGTCTTATCGGATGAGACGCGAACTACGCTGAGAGCTTGCACAGCAACCCTCTTGGCTACCGCCCACAGCCATCGGATGTCGGCCAGCCAAGACGACTTCGCTGTGCTCTTTCACTCGGCGGATATCATGAGTGCAAGCATTGCAGACAAACAACCAGAACAAAACCGAAGCGCGGAGATCGTGCTCGCTGCGATTTCTCGGGTGCAAGATGCTGGCCTGGTGCGTGTGGCATCTCAACAGGGGCGCTCATACTTTCTGCACAGCATAAACCAAGACACACGAGAACTGAACCTCACTGCCTTTCCAAAGCGAAAAGACTTTCTACATCCCGCGGTTGAACTCAGCGTTGCACACACGGCACGGAACATCTGCAAGATTACGGAATGTACAATTGATGCATTACCAGCCAAATATGCGCTGCTCTCGGCTTTCGTGCCGTCTGTCTTGCACAAACTCGAAATAACTCTGATCGCGCAAGATCTTGCTGAGACTAAGTTGGGGTTAGTCGGAACCTGGAACCTGTCCTCGCTTCTGGAAGCGATCACCTCACCTGCCGCTCGAGAGCCTTACGATTACAACCGTCTGGAATATCTCGGTGACTGTATCCTCAAACACTGTACCGAATTGCAATTAATGGCTCAGTACATCCACTGGCCGGAGGCATATCTTAGCCTTGAGAGGGATCGCATTGTGCGGAACAGCAATCTCGCAAAGGTAGCGATCGACTGTGGACTTGATCAATATATTCTCGCTACACCCTTTACGGGAAGCAAGTGGCGTCCGCCCTACACAAGCGATATGCAGGAACCAGGCACGAGGACCATGTCAACCAAGACTCTGGCAGACGTCGTGGAATCCTTGATCGGAGCAGCGTATATCAGTGGCGGTCTTGAGATGGCTTTCTGCTGCATCAAGACGCTTTTGGCTCACGAGATCTGGGACGGCCGGATTCAGTGCGTTGAAGTGCTGCTTAAGGAACTACCAACTACTTCCATCACAAATCTCGCACCACTCGAGAAAATCGTCGGGCACACCTTCGAGCACCCCGCTCTTCTTGTCGAGGCTACCACTCATATCTCCTTCCCATTCAACCGGACGGGCGTTTCATATGAACGTCTTGAGTTCTTGGGAGACAGTGTGCTGGACATGATCGTTACACCGAAGCTCTTCGCTCACGCGAATCAACTCAAGCATTGGCAATTGCATGGGATGCATTCGGCATTAGTCAACAGCCACTTCCTAGGATTTTGCTGCTTACAGCACACCATCTGTGACGAGACTTTCCAGGTCATCTCAGATCAGTCTGGAGGATTCCGGGCACTTGAACAGCAAAGAGAAGTCCATCTCTACGACTTCTTACGTGCTGCGCCTGAGCTCAACAAAGACAAGAATGCTACGGCTATCAGATATCAAGAGCAAAAAGAAAAGGTCAACCAAGCACTGCTGACAGGCGACGAATTTCCATGGGTGGAGCTTGTGGCACTTTCGCCACCGAAGTTTTTCTGTGACTTGATCGAGGCTCTTATCGGCGCCATCTTCATCGACACCCGTGGTAGCTTGGAGGCATGTGGAGCCTTTGTTGAGCGAATCGGCGTCTTGAAGGTAATGCGGAGGATTCTCGATGACAATGTCTCGTGCGTTTCGCCCAAAGAGATGCTGGGTGTCTTGGCAGATCGAGACGAAGTCAAATACACAAGCAAGACTAGCGAAGGAGAGGATGGGAAGAAATCGTGGCAGTGCTTTGTGAAGGTTGGCGAAGAGGATATGGCCCACGTGGCCGATTGCAGTACTAGAGAGGAGGCCGAGGTCAAAGCGGCTCATGTGGCATGCAGCATTTTGCGAACCAGAGGGCATGGAAGAGCTGAGAGTAAGAAGAGAAAGTTGCACGATGCCAGCTTTGAATTTGGCGAGCAGATGGAGATCGATGAGATGGCAGACTGAGATGTTGTCATGGACTGTAGTATTCGAGGCCGACGAGCAGGTCTACTGAATGTGTGTTAAAAAAGCTTTCGTGGACTACTGTCAGGTATGGTCTCTCAATGAATTAGCAGGATTCCAAGTCAATGGTCAATGTTCATGCTACTCCATGTCGCAACTCGTGCTAAGGGTTGATTGCGGTCTGGGCGGAGAAGCCCAGCCCAAGAAGAGTCTGAACCCTCCAACAGTTCGTCTCGGGTTCACCCGGAAGCATCGAACTGCAACTGCAGACGCGTGCCTCCCACCAACAACAGCTGACCTGCAGCTTCAAGCTTACAGTACCTCGGACGAAATACGATGCAGTCCCTCATCTCCTCTCTGAGGCGAAAGCCTTTGCATGTACTGCGAACGACAATGGCCCGCGGCGCACGATCTGAATCTTCTCAAGCCGGGAATAATTTCGTGAAGCGGTTGACCTTCTTCAAGGTAGCCAAGGAGGAGGACATTCAGGCCGTCTTGAAAGAATACGAGATTTTGCGAAAGAATGCTTTGAAGGTCAGCTTCCTCCCTCTCGTTCTGCTGTATAGCAAGGAATATGCCAGAGAATGGTAAGCTTGTGCACGTCCTGTCTTGTGCTAAGTCATCATTGTACGATAGGACGGCAAGCCGTACATTGTTTCGAATGTTTCTCGGCGTGTCTTGAATACATCATCGCCGCTCAGTGAGGGCTATACGATAGCTTCGCAATCTATCTTCAAGAATCACGAGGACCACGAATTTTATGACCAGAAGTGTGAGGCTCACAAAGAGCTGAAGGTAATGTTAATACCCAGGAATCAATGCGTGCCCTACTGATGGCATTGCCAGAAAACAACAAGCAGAGTACGGACGGGTGTCATGACAATAGTTTCGGAAGGCCAATGGCCGGAGCCAAAACTATAAACAAGGTTCGGGCGCTCGTCCCAGCACTCTTTCGCCAACTTTTCCACAAAGTGTTCTTCAAGTTCCCGTGTTTCTATATGCCGTCCACAATTGGAGCCCCGGCAATTTTGACTCCTGCGGATTATCGGAAGGGTCTGCGGTCCCCCTCATTCTTGGTCCCGGTAGCGATAACTTACGAGTTCCTGGAACTGGTTGTTGGCATGGCCCCTTGCAAGGGTGACTGTCGTAGTCATCCCATAGGAATTCAACCCGCAATCCTCGCCCGGTTCCGCATCGTGATGCCAGCTGAAGCTCTCAACCTGTGTGACTTCCCCAATCAGATTGAGGACCTAGGCCTGTCTGTGTTCATGGCTCAAGCTCAATATCATTCACCAGATCCCAAGTCGGCACCTTCGTCTTATCGAACGTCCCGATCGCTTTGCCGTCGAATCGGTGTTGCGCCGTTTTCTCCTCAATGTACCACAATGCTGAATGCCGAACTGTTTCCCAATCTATCACGCTTGCGCCCAGAATGCCGTCTTCACGGGTCAGTCTGTCGAGAACGTCCTTAGTCCAGCTCACGCTGTTCCACCCGCCGGCGTCGCTGTGCTTTTTCACTCTCGTGCCCCGTAGGACATCCATCAATCGTTCTTTGTCGAGCACTTTCCCGAGGAGAAGGCGAACGACGATCATGTCCACCGCCGTCAACCAGACTTTGCGCTCCTCAAAGTGGTATTCTGTCCTGATCGTGTCCTTGTCTTTGGTCTCGTCGATGATGACAACATCTTTGGCATGACATTTCGTGCCTTGCGAAGACTTATTCTCATGTTTGGGGCCGACCAGAAATGCCCAGTGGTATTTGTCTTCTTTGCCCGGCATCACGGGCTTGGTGGAAGCAGCGCGAGTGTAGAGAGCGAGGTAGAAGCGTTCTTTATTTCGAGGCATGGTCGGTGAGCACATAGTAGTGGAAGAGAGGGCCAATGAGGCCCACGGAGGCAGCGAAAAGAGTCGAGCGAAGCTGGACAAGATCTGTTATTGGGCATAAAGGGCCTGCCCGGAATTGCACAACAGGAGCATGGAACAGTCTCCAAGACAGCTACGAGTGCGAAAATGGGCTGCGTAAACAAGGTTCAAGGAAGTGTTGAGTGCGAAAGCCTTGGTCTGGATGAGGGAGACCTAGAGATGCTTTATAGAGCGGCAGCATTATGCAAAAGCTTGCCACGAGGTGCAGTCATGCCTGGTCGAGGTCGGGGGCAGGCCGTGGCGTGAATATGAATACGATCTCGGCAGATCATGGCTGCACCTGGTTGTGTTCGTGATGATGCTGGCGGCCAGCACGCGACATCTTGACCTGGGGCGAACATGTATTGCGAGAGGTGGTACAGACGCGGCCGCCAGATAGGCAGGTCCGCCCGGTCAGCGTCCAAGATGTTCTGGCCGAATGTGGGAGCGGAGTCTGGCGGTGCTGGCGGTGGAAAGGATGGCTGACTTCACTTGCGACTGGGGGCGGTCGTTGGCGGAGCCCCACTTCGCGTGTCGAATTACGCGCCAAGACTTGCATTTGTGCAGGCTCGAATTTTTGACAGACCACGCACCCCGCCGCCAACAACATCGCCATCGCAGTATCCACCATGCCTGGACTTCCACCCGGATTGCTCGAGGCCATCGAGGCCCTGCCCGCGTCGGACACATGGGGTCCTCCAACCACCAGCGAAACGACGCTCAACGGCATCCCATATGCTCCATTTTCCAAAGGCGACAAGCTCGGCCGCATGGCCGACTGGACCGCCGAAGGCAAGGAACGTGAAGGACGCGGAGGACGCCAGCAGTACAACAACCGATACCGCGACCAGGTGTATGGCGCTTCCGGTCTGCAGACTGCTTTCCAGATCGAAGGCCAGAACGAGGAAAGCTCCTTCTCCCTTGTCGATCGAAGCGCACCGACAACGCGGGGCCGAGGATTCGGGAGAGGTTCCGCCGTGTTTGGACGCGGACGAGGTGGTCGCGGTGGTGTACAAGGCCAAAGAGGAGGGCGCGGCACATTCCAGCGTGTTGGAGGTCGTGGTGGAGCACAGCAATATGATTCGCGAGGCGGTAGAGGTGGGCGCGGTGGGCGCAGAGGAGGGTGGAAGGACTGGGACAAGCCACAGCGAAATCGTGAGGCTTCTGTGCAGCCCAAAGACAGCTGGAGAATGTTGGATGAGATCGACTTCAACCGCCTGCAGAAGCTCAATCTGGACACTGGCGAGGGCGAGGATCTGGACGATTATGGCTTCTTGTACTACTACGACAGGTCGTACGACAAGCAGCCAGGAGCACCAACGAGTGTGAGGAAGCTGACAGTGCTGGACCGCGCTGCGTACAATGTCACGACTTCCTCCGACCCGGTCATCCAAGAGCTGGCTGATAAGGACGAGGCACAAATCTTTGCCGCCGACAACATTCTGTCCATGTTGATGTGCGCTCCTCGAAGCGTATACAGTTGGGATATCATCATGCTCAAGCAGGGCAACAAGATCTTCATTGACAAGCGCGAGGGCAGCAGCCTTGACATGGTCACTGTCAACGAGAACGCAGCTGATGCACCGCTGGAGCTGAGCGAGGGCAACAAGGACCAAATCAACGCTCCAGGCGCTCTCAAGGAGGAGGCCACACATATCAACAACATCTTCCCTCTGCAAGTCGTGCAGGAATCGGAAAGCTCGAAGCGTGACATGAACCACGAGCACCCATTCTACGACCCAGCTTCCGAGACTGACCCTCCAGCGAGCAAAGCGTACAAGTACCGCCGTTTCGATTTGTCCCTCGAAGCTGATGCGGAACCTCTCCATCTCATTGTTCGATCTGAACTTGATGCGGTGGTGAAGAACAACATCTCGGGCGAGGATCAGTTCCTCACCATCAAGGCGCTGAATGAGTTCGACAACAAGGCGCAAGGTAGTGGAGGCGCACTTGACTGGCGAACCAAGCTAGCATCACAACGTGGTGCCGTTGTCGCGACAGAGATGAAGAACAACTCGTGCAAGCTCGCCCGATGGACCACTCAATCTATCCTCGCAAAGGCGGACCTCATGAAACTTGGGTGAGTGTCAAGAAAGACCTTCTTATATTGCGTTCAGCTGACAGTTTTTAGTTTCGTTTCGCGTGCCAACCCCAAGTCCACCACCGAGCACGTCATTCTCGGTGTTTTGGGCTACAAGCCACGTGAGTTCGCATCTCAGATGAACTTGAACCTCAATAACGGCTGGGCTATCGTTCGCACATTCGTCGACATGGTCATGAAGGAGGACGACGGCAAGTACGTCTTGGTCAAGGACCCGAACAAGCCTACCATCCGCCTGTACAATGTGCCTCCGAACACATTCGAGGAGGATGAAGTTGAGGCGCAAAGCACGATCCCAGAGAACGATGATGAATAGATGGGAAATGCATGCGGCATCATGTAAAGTGGCGGAAGAAGCAGGAAAGGAGGACCTAGCTTCATCATTCGTGTACGAAGCGTTTTATGGATGCACGTCCGTTATGAGCACTAAGCATAGATGCGTGGCAGACTGCACGAAAAATGTCACACCACGTTGATGTCTCGCTAACAGCCTTGTGCGACGCACCTTCTTACACTCAACCACCTGCAGTTGCATCTGAGGAGCTGTAGGAGTCAGCCGTGAGCTGAAGAAAAGCACCAAGCTAGACCTCTTTGACAATGTAGTACAACTGACGGGCAACATTGGCTAGCGTCCATGGTGTCATGTCCAATCGAGCTGTGATCTGGGTCAAGGGCTGCACAGGCGTTCATGCGACGTGAGCTAGCGTTCATGGTCTATCGACCAGTCAATAGCTTGCAGAGTGCCTCAATCCCGGTCGAATGTTGGTTGCACGCACATGCAGTCAGCTTGTGTGGGTGTGTGGAGTCCGTTGGGTACTGTCTAGAGATTCGCAAATGATTGAAGTTACTCAGTAATGATATTGATGGCAAATTTGTTTTCGGCGTGAGAATTGTTCTTGTCAACATATTGAACGTGAAAAGTCATCACGATTACCGATGCCGTGCGAGGAACGCTCCTTCCACCCCTATACACAATGGGTCGTACGAATGACATTGATAAGTGGATGTAGCCAAACCACCAAAGCGTCTGTTCGGTCATTTCGGTTCTCAAAATAATGTACAAGTTGTTGAATGTTGGCCAGAAAATTTCTCCACGACCATTTCAGTGGAAGAGGCGTGGAGGTGGCGCCGCTACACATCGGTCAGTGATGAAGGCCAAGTGACAGCACACCCTCCATAAGCATACCTGCAACCGTTACAGCTGCCGGCGAATCCTGCTTGCGCTGCGTCGATTGTGAGATCGGGCGACTACCCTTTCATCAGTACAGCTCACAGAGCTATGACGGCGAATCCCACTCTCCAAGTCTCAATTCAGTGGACCAACGTTCGTACGACTTGATCCGTTCGCGCATTCCACGTGCATCGTGATTGGGCTCGAATCGGAGGTCAAGCTTTGTACTTGAATTTGTGCGGACGAGCCATATGCCCCCGCGAATAAAACTGGCGCTTTCTAGAAGCAGGTTAGACGGCCTCGGTGGAGGCTCAGTGCTCAAACAGCAACGCAGTCAGTCGAGTGCTCACTGTCAGAGCTCGCCCAATCGGGCATACTCTCGTCTTCGTCACGTTCAATATAGCCATCTCTGCCGGTTGTATGCTGAAGATTGTGATGGGGTGTCGTCACATGTCGGAGCCAGTTTTCTACGGTATCAGACACATACCCGCAGTCGTCATGAACACAGACTCTCTGTCGTACCTCCAGCGTGAGGTTTTCACTTTGCCGTAGTAGCCGATGGTGACAGCCTTGGAGCTGGCAGGTGAAAAAGTAGCGCTCTGGTAGCTCATCCTGATTGCCGGTGACCCGATCAGTCTCTCGCTCAACGGTCCAGTCACACCGCTCATGCTGCTGCATCTCCCAATCTGGCTTCCATGATTGGAGGCTGTCCGTAACGGGTTTCATTGACACCAGGTGCTGCCTCAGCTGTTGCAATCGAGCTAAGGCTGAGGACTGTACGTTGTAGGGTTCCATGTCTTGGTTTTCCATACGAGCTGCATGGTCGAATTCGAAATTGACATCATTCTCGGTCCGACTGTGTTGTCGCAATTGCTCTCGCGAGAGGTGCTTGTTGATTCGTTTCCATTCGTGCCGCCAGCGCCACTCTGGCCGTCCATCGTCTTGGTATACAACTTTGCCGTCAGAGCATCGTTTGTAGATTGGCGTTGTTGTACCCGACTGTGCATTTTCGTGCATAGAGACAGAGCTCCGCCTCGTGCCTGTGTACGTCGCTTGCTTGGACTTCCACAATCCGTCCCACGCGGTGCCATTGAGTAATTCTGGCGACCCCTCGCGGCTCGAAGTGCTTTGCACAGGGCTGGAAGATCCGCAGACGAAGTCCTGGTATTCGCTCTCGATATCTTTGACCCATGCCCCGTATTCGCGAAAGGATTCGTTAACAGGGCTGGTCGCCCTGGCCTGCCTGGAGAGGTGAGCAGGTAATGGAGCACTTCTGGAAGATGAACCTGGCTCTCCTACTCGTTTTCCCAGCTCCAAGAAGTCACGAGATTGAATTTCTGCTTCGATGCCGGGGGCTCCAGAAAAGGCAGATCTTGTAAGATCTTTGGCAGAGCCGACGATTCGGTCGACATAGGAGGCTGCCATTGCCAATGATCTGCGCCTACATGCAATGCTGACTTATCAATAAAGGTTGGGCGAATGGAAACCGGCTAAACTTTTGGCCTGCAGTGTGCTGATCGTCTGCAAATTTTGCGTGCTCCAATTGCTCCTGAGCCTGCGACGCAAAAGTGATTCCGGCGCACGTTCGACTTATAAGTGCTGCGATGGAACGTGAAACGCGCCTGTGAGAGTATGGCGAGTCTGCGGGCGGCGGAGGTGGTGAAAACGTCTTTCTCGAAGTCGCTGTTGCTTGCATCGGCAGCTCGGCGTTTGCAGGGATGCTGTCGGACGCAGAGACCGAGGAATCTCTTGCCGCTTCCAGTCGCGCTATCCTCCTCCTACTATTCTCCGCTGGTGCTGGTAATACTACGACAAGAAGCAAAAAGAATGCACAGCAAACAAGACGAGAAACGGTGGCCGAAAATGCGCACAGAAGAGCGTCATGTACCGCTGCCCTGGGCGAGCATCGTTCCCCTCACGGAGCCCTCGCACGACTGGGGAACTGGATGCATGGGTGCAGCATCTATTGCGGTTCTCGGAATATCTCGCGAGCACGCGACCTCATCCACGGCCGTACGCTTTTTGTGCATTCACTGCCCTCATCGAATATATCGCACGGTCGTCAAATATGCCTTGCTGTCCAGTTCTGCCAACCACTCTTCAACACTCGCTCGTTTCCAGCCTTCTTGGGCGGCGATCTCTTCGAAAGCGTGGGTGCCGTCAAAATGCAGCATCAATTGCGGCAACACGTCTCGCAAGTCGTGGTTGCGAACGGTGCTCTTGAGAGCATCTACGAGCTTCCGTTGCTCTTCGCCCAGTTCGCGTGGGTCGTTGATGTTCACATAGATTTCTGGCGCGGTCTTATCTCCTCCTGCCTGAGAGCTGACCTGCGTTTCGCGGCTGAAACGCCTGGACTGTCTACTCAGGGGCGTCGAAGGTGCAGCAATCGCAGTACGCTCGGAGCTGACGCTGACAACGTCATCATCGACAGCCCTAGACTTGGGCGAAAGCAAGTTATTGCGAGTGTGCAGAGGACGCTTCGGCGTTTCTCCCTTCGCCTGTGTCTGTTCAAGTAGATTCTTCGGCAGCTTGAGCCAACCATACGTCTTGAGCTGCACCACAAGCCCATGGCGGACGAGGTAAGACAATATATTCATGTAAGCGGTGCGATGATCCCTGCTCGGGATCAGAAGTCCGTACTTGATCGGTTTGCCGCTCAGGACTTTGAGCATATTTGGGAGCGTAGGCAGCGTCGGAAACAGCTTGTGGTAAGCACTGATGTGCTGCTGTAAGTCTTCGAGCGGTGCATCTGGTGCCACGACATATGTGTTGCGCTGGTGCAAGGGAGATATGATACGTGCTTTTCGCCACTTGAGCAAATGTGATGCCATGTACAGCACATCATCCACAGGCATGCCAACATATGCGGCATGCTTTTGTAGATTCTTGGTCGGCGTGTGCTCGCGTACAAATGCTGCCAGAGGTGAGGCATCCGGGTGTGATAGGTCTAGAAGAAGATTCTCTTTGCTATCCAAGAGCAGAATGGCCGAGAGCGGACCCAGTTTGGCGTCTTCCTTCGCCCCAACATGATTCGGCTCGCTCAGATGCAAAGACATTTCCATGCCATTCAACCTGACTCCAGCGAGCTCACCTCGCGAGATGCGATCGAAGATTTCCTTCAAACTCCAGGCTAGCTCACTCGTCTCAACGATTCGCATCCAGAGTTCAGACATAGACATCTGCGACTGCCTAGCTTTGGTCCTGGTTGCGAGGATCTTGCGGCTCTCTACTTGCACGTAATTTGCTTGCTTCTGGCCGTAATGCAGAGCTCTGCTGAATTTCTTAGCCACTTCTTGGTAGATTGCTTGCGTTTCTGCTTGTGCCTCAGCACCTCTTCCACGTGATACGAAGACGACGTGGAACATAGACATGCTACCATCTGTCGTTGGGTCTGAACCAGTCGAAGAGACTGTCCGCATTGACGTTCCCAGCGCGGTTTGATCTTGAGATTCGAAGCTGTCGGGCACATGGGCGAAATCAAGTTCGCTGCCTGGAGGGCGAGGCGATGGTGTTTCGCGACGATCCAAAGTCAGGTTTGCCAGATCAGTTGCGTCCCTGCCCGCAGAAGTAGAGGAAGCATCGCCATTCTTCGGTGCCCATTCTCCGTCTTCTGACGCATAAATTGGGTGGCCGACGAAAGACAGTCCGTTCAGATTGATCTCAAATTTCTTCCTGTCGCACCAGCGGCCTGGTGATAGCACCTTCTCCAAGCTGCCTACGGAGCTTCCGAGAACTCGTGGGCCGGAAGGCTTCTGCGCGCCATCTATGTTGCGTCGAGCATCATCAGGCACGATCAGTGGCGATTCAGCGCCCGAGTCGTCTCGCTCATGTTTGTTGTCTTCTTCGTCCTCCTCAGAATCGGAGTCATCGGCATCAATCTCCGGGTACTTTCGCTTGGTCTTGTAGTCGGGTTTCTCAGGATAATGGAACACAAGTCTTGGTCCGGGGCGTGTACGCGTGATAAGTAGGATTGCGACAAGCCCATCGCCGCGTTTCGCTTCTTCTTTCGACTCCATTTGCCATTTTACTGGTAAATGGCAGTGCTGTGACAAAAACGCCCGAAGAATGTTTCTTCTGAGCGGTATTGTGGCAGGTGAGCTTGGCAACCTCCAACACGCGACGCGGACTAGGAGGCAGTGTCAATATTTGATGAGAAATTGAAGGCTTTTGTGCATTTCAGTTCCACAAGTCATTCGTCTATTCATCGCGAGCCATGCCATGCTGTGATTCTAACTATGATACAGGGCAGGTGAACGTTTGCACGCTGCTGCAGCATGGGGAAACGCAGTACTGTGCCAGCCCGCCAGCCTCTAACGTACGCCCGTCGCATCTCAAGCAGTTTCATGCCGGGCCATCTATTGGATGCTCCTGAAGAAGTCCATGACTCCCGTGAACACCACCAGCAGGATACCGCCTCCTGGTCCGAGTCTCAGCACCTTTGGCAAGAAACCCTTGTACAGCGCGGCGAATCCTTCCTCCTTCGCGACCGTGCCCAAGGCTGGCCAGGCCCAGTTGTACTTCGGTACTCCACCAACGACCTTGGTGCTGTTTTGAATTCTGCTCTTGACCACATCCATTGGGGTGTTGAGTATCGTTCCGACCGTACCTCCAATGCTACCTGAAATCAAGTCGTTTCGCATCTGGATCGACTTGTCACCGGTTGGGTTCGCCGGCAGCAGGGAGCGCACCTGGAAGATGCAGCCAAAGTAGCCACTGTTCCAGAGAATGTGGCGCCACATGGTTGATTCGAGACCCTGGTAAAGGGTAAGTGGGCCCTCGTTGCGGATAATCTTGGTGACACAGTCCATCATGCCGTTGTACTTGGACGCTTGCGCCTTGTCTAAGCCAGAGTTAGTGGTCGCGATATCTTACAGAAGATCGATAGATACTCACCCTGTAACCGAATCTTCACCAATTCGAACGGCACCACCACGAAAGCCTCGGTAGCACCAGCAGAAGCTCCGGTGAGAATCGACAGAGACTGGTTCATCTTGGCCACGCCAAAGAAGTTCCTGTAGAACTTTCCCCACTCATCGTTGGCTGCGAACTTGGTAGCACGCTTAGGCGCCTCCATGAGGATAGGGGCGGAAATGCCTCGATAGAGACGCGAGAAACTTCGTTGCGTCAGCTCTGGCGCTTGATGCACACTCAACCATCCCTTCTCCCGTATCCACAGTCACCGCCGCACGAATCTTTCACTTACCCTTCATTGGCGACGATTTTCTTGAAGCAATCCCCCATGCCTGTGTAGAAGTCCTGACCTGGGATCGGCACTCTGCCCTGGATCTGACTGCGCACATTGTGTTAGACGTGCTCCGACTCGATAGAATTATCCCATTGCCTACACTCTTGTCTTCACCACGTCGAGCGGGTACATGACCAGAATCTCGGAAACACCAGCTACCGCGCCAGCGGCGAACTGGTATATGAACGGAAGCGGCTTATCGGTCGACATATTGGGCGAGGTGGTAGCGGTGTGGTTCGAAGCGGTGGAAAGGTGATTTTATGGTTGTCGAGGGCCGGCCGGTGGTTCAATCGTGGACAAGAATAGCGGAGAGTGAATGTAAAGTGGTTCCAATGGTATGTGGAACTGCAGACAAAAGTGACTGGGAGCTCGAGTACAATCTGGTTAAGGTCAGCTCCGAGTCCCGATCGCGGCGCGGCACGCATTGGTCAACACGTGCCACATGCGTTTCGCGTGGAGCCGCAGCAGCTTCACCCGCACTTGTCTCCACAGGGTCTGCATCTGGCTCACTTCTTCCCATCGAAGTGAAGCTTTTCCAACGCACATAACACGTGCGAGAATGAAACCTTCAATGTGAAATCGACTGTTGATTCCAGGACGAGTTCTTACCAGGATTGCGTCTGATGGCCGCCTGAGACTTAGACGTGGAGTGGATGTGGTACACTTACAGCAAGCACGTCTTGTCCCGCAATGTTCCGCTCATCACCGCTGTCGTGCCTATAGCGTGTTGATGAAGTATAGAGCTGCATCAGGTCAGGTATACTGGGTCTTGTTGGAAAGGCTGAAGCCTTGAGTACACGGAGGAGTGTGTCTCAGAACATAAACCTCCGAGAGACTTTATCTCTATGACGGGAGTTTGCTAGTCAAACACACGGTAAAATAGAATACAGGAGTCGAAGTTCAGAACTTCGGACAAACAACAAAAATTCCACCCACGCGACAGAGGTGGAAGACGTCAGATCAAGGACTTACCAACTTCGTTTCGGATTATCATCTTGCTCCTTACAAGAAAAAGCTCAAAGAAATGGGGATCCGGGTATGGAGTAACATGTTACGACCAGAATACAACATACTATCTGGATCTGACTTCAATCTATACACACTAGTGTACAGCGAACGATCGTGTGCCACATCATCATATGACATTCCTCTGTCTGCCGCAGCAATTCGATTGTGCTGCCCCCCATTGCTATTGCTCCATCTATGCCTTGAAGTCGGCGAACTGCTGGCAGTTGCATCGGTTTGGCTCAGCACCGCAGTCGGTCAATGGGTTACCTTCAATAACAGCTCGGGCACGGCAACCATTCCAGACACCGCAAGACAAGGTGCAGCCAGCGTCGATTTGTGGTTCTGGGGCTGGCTCTGGCTCGCGCTTGACCTTGAAGTCCGCGAATTGTTGGCAGTTACATCGATCAGGCTCGGCGCCACAGCCGGTCAATGGCTCGCCCTCGATGACGGCGCGGGCCCGGCATCCGTTCCACACGCCGCAAGACAGCGTGCAGCCGGCATCGATTTGTGGCTCTGGAGCAGCAGCACGCTTTGGCTTGAAATCGGCAAACTGTTGGCAGTTGCATCGGTTTGGTTCGGCGCCGCTAAGGGAACAGGTCAGCATGTGAACGTGGTCGAGGGGTAAGAGGTATCGAACCAGTCGGTCAAAGGGTTGCCCTCAATGACAGCGCGAGCGCGGCATCCGTTCCACACGCCACACGAGAGTGTGCAGCCTGCGTCGATTTGGGGAGCAGCTGAAGCACCAGCAGCGCTCAGGATGGTCATGGCAAGGACGGTGAATTGCATGATGGCTGATGGAGCAATTGATATTTTGGAGATGGCGTTTCTTTCTGTTTTCGTTGTGATCTTTGTTGCTGAGGATGATGTTGAATCTCAGGCGGCCGAAGCAAGTCCTTATATATCTTGTGCTCGATCTCGTCGGCGTTGGGCACCGCACGGCCTTCGTCACTCTTCCTCCAGTCCATTTCCTACTTGCCACTCGCTCAAGGACCCTGATGGTAGGGTGAAGTCGCTGTCCGACGTATTGTTGTTCATGGTGACTTGGGATGAGACAGCATCACGCAAGCCCAGGCGAATATCATACCCATTGAGTCGCAGTAAGCGAATGTCGAGTGCATCTTTTGCTCGATGTGTACGCAGAAGCGAGAGACCCTGTTGAAAGTGGTTCTGGAGTAGCATGGTTTGACGTATGCTACATTCGTATTCTCTGCGCCAAGAGAGTCTCAGCG
>JAASLG010000351.1:0-25866 GCA_013365235.1 Cercospora sesami | reverse complement strand
GACGAGACCATAAGTGTGCACCGTGAGAGGATGGTCGAGAACGATTTTGCGGGGTTGATTCCCATCGAGCTTTATGGAACGTCGGAAAGGCCGGGCGGCGTTACACCTCTCGTAGAGAGCAATGGGAGATTGACAGGGGTTGCAAGGAGTCGTTCGTGGCTGGGTTATCATCTCCATCCACGTTGACGTGATTTTTTGTACTACAGAATGCCATCACCGTCGATTGCCAACACTCATTTCCACGTACTGTCACCTCAAAGAGATTCCTCAACAGCTGTTATGAGGACCTGTGGCTTCTCAATAACCCGGCCCTGCTCGTCAGTAACCTTGATCAACTCCGGAATGACCCTGAGGCGACGTGAATTCATACTGTAGCGTCGCTCGGAGTGCTCCCAGGATGTTTCGTACACACCCCGCTGCTTGAACACCATCTCTGCTATGCCGACCGCGTTAGTCAGCAGTTCCACGAGGTGCTGCCGTGTGCTCATTTCGTCTTGTGATTTGTTCCGCCATGGTTCGAAGGCAGCGCTAAATGCCTCAGCCATGTTCGCTACTGCTTGTGTTTGCGATGGGTGGTAGGTTTGGCCTGCCTGTGGGTCGGACCTAAAATACGTTGTCAAGGCTTTCCACTTCGCATAAGCTTGTCGAATAGCTGGTTCAAATCAGTAGAATCCCCATGTTAGTCTATAAATCACTTACCAATGGCTTGTGGGTTATTTCCGTTGACAGCTGACTGGTCGACCGCGACCATTGCAAGTTCCGGTGGTAGTAAGGATGCCACTGAGCCACTGTCGAGCCCCGAGCTCTGTGTGATCATGTATGCCAGACAATGCTTGATGATCGACGAAGATGATGCCGTCGCGTGCATCAATGCTGCAAGGTTCAACTTCAGATAAGGAGTTTGTAGCTTCGCCAGGACTGTGGTCTCATCGACCCCCAACTCAACCCGTGCGTTTGTGTAAAAGTTTTCCACGTGCAGATGCACCCCATCAAAAAGTACCTTTACTGCATTTTGAATCGCACGATCATCAAGATCCTGTGGAAGATACTGCTCCCATGCATGCACTGCCTGCAAGTTCCCGTCGTCAGCTCGACGAGCTGCTCCAGCAGCTCCAAGGCCCAGGAGGCGACTATTTGACAGCCTTTGACGATCACTCGTTGCGCGGGATCTTCGGTTTCGCATCCAGATGAACATTCCAGCAAAAGTCAGCAGAAATGTTCCGACGATAGCGCCAACAAGTGCACCTGCCATTGCTGCACTTGAGATGCCTGAAGATTGGGGTCCTTTAGGCTGCGACGCTCCCAAAGCTGTCGTATTTGCTGTAGCAGAAGTGCTCAAAGTTCTTGTTTGGCTCTGCCCGCTGGAACTTTCCGCTTGGGCGAGAGCGCTCGAGTCCGGCGTCGTGGAAGCTGCTGCGCTCTGATCATCATACGGATTGGTAGCAGAAGTGTATGCCAGGCTTGTAGTGGCGGCTACCGACGGTTCAGTCATGACCTTGGTTGATACCGTGGTAAGCAGGTCTTCTACACGCGTGCTTGTCACGGGGTCGTCCGCGAACGTAAAAGGTCCACGGGACTCTCTCTCTTCGGGCGGTATATACCCGCCGTTACCTTTATTTGCGTTCTGCACCGGACTCTCCGTCTCTTGCTGTTCTTCGACAGAGGTAGGACTCGGCGCATTCTCTTGATCCGTATTCTGTTCGTTGCCTGTGGTCGCACCCAAGCCTGCTCCGGGTCTGCTACCCTCTCCGTCGCTCGAGGTCTGGCCTTGATCACCTGTGACAGAAGACATGTCGATCAGACGAACAATGTCGGAAAGAAAGCCCGTATCACTGGCCTCCTGTGTGGCCAGCCGTGAAGTGGTAGTTAAAGCGCTATATCCGCAGTTGCAGCTAGCAGCACACCTGTGTTCGTTGGGAATCAGGGCAGCGTGAGCGAAAGCGACACTAATCAACTGTGGGACACACGGAAGAGGCAACACCTCTGATCGTAGCCTCCTTCGCTACTATCGCGCGTTGGTTGGACGCCGGGTGCACAGCCTTGCGCGGGCGCGTCCTGCGGCCAGTGTCACAACACTTGGCGATCGTCTACGATCGCTGCAAATAGCTCAGTCTCGGCGTGCATGTAACTAACGAAGCCACAAAGTCATGTTGGTGGGCGGCCTATGTGCATATGTAGCTCCACGAACTGGCGCTCCGAAGCCTATTAGCGCACGCTCATTGCGTGAGAGCCTCGCCGTCCAAACTCCATAGTGCATGCTCTCCACTCCTTAAACTAGAGCGCTCGCATTGAGTTCTGAGTCGCTGCATGCCTTACAGCAATTTGCGCCCGTCGAACATGGCACCCACGGCCTGGGTGCCAGACGTTGTGGTCGGCATTGATTTTGGCATGACTTGCACAGGTATTTGCGGAATGACCTGATGAATGACTGCATTACCCTAACACGAATCTTACGATAGGCGTGGCATACTCAAGTGCTCCAGAATGGACTGACCCGAAGACCATCGTACACTGGCCTGGAAGGGCTACACATGAGACGCGAAGCAAAGTCGATACGTGCGTCGCTTATGACGCTCGCTTCCAATCACTTCGGAGCTGGGGATTCGAATGCAATGAGACTGACTTCGAAACCGATGTCAACAAGCTTTTCAAGCTGTTCCTAGATCCGCGATTCATTGATGAGTCTGGATTTGCACCGGCGTATAGCGAAGTCCAGCGTTGGTACGTGGATTATCTAAGCTGCTTGTATGCGTATGTCAAGAGCTACTTACAAGAGCGGATGGCTCGCTTTGCGTTGAAGAACGTGGAATGGGTCTTCTCGATCCCAACGACATGGAAGGATCCGAGCATGATCGCTGGAATAGAGAGCATGATCAAGGACGCTGGCTACGGCAAGGAGCTCCATCATAAGGTTGCTATTTCGTTGACCGAAGCGGAAGCTGCAGCAGTGTATGTGTCCAAGCAGTCAATGCAGAGAGGTGATATATTCCTGGTGTGCGATGCTGGTGGTGGGACAACGGACGTCAATGCGTTGAAAGTGACCGCAGCAGCGAGAGGGAAGACGCAACTGGAACCCTTGCACTGGAACGAAGGTGCTTTCATCGGGTCCACGTTGATCGACTTCAAGGTTGAGAAGATATTGTCTGATCGGCTACGCATGATACCCCTGGAGCTTGATGGCGACGTAGAATCCATCGTTAGAGACATGATACAAGGCAGGTTCCTGTCATACAAGTGTGCGTTCGGCAGTGGAGGCATGGATGTACCAAAATTGACGTTCCCTGTGCCTGGCATGCAACCCAGTCGCGACATACCTCATGCTGGAATAGAAAACTCCAGGTTGATTCTGTTGAGGTATGTGGTCCGAGTGTGTTTCTACCGGTCGAGCTGACCATCACGCAGTGACGAGCTCCGGCAAATTTTCGATGAACAGATCGAGCGGATCTGCGAACTGATCGACTTGCAACTCAAAGCTGTCAAAGACGGCCACGATGGAGATAGCGTATCGTACCTGGTGCTTTCTGGTGGACTTGGTAGCTCGCCCTATGTCCGTCGGAGGATAAGAGAGCGTTATGAGCACTGTACGAAAACCCAATTCGACACAAACAGAGGCATGGAAGTGCTTTTAGCAGGCGACCCGTAAGTATTGATAGGTCAGTCCCACAGCAAAGACTTACGATCTGTAGGCAATTGGCCGTCGCTCATGGTCTAGTAATGGCAAGGACGCAGGCTCTACGCGGAGGTCCAGAAGTACTATCGACTCGTAGGTCTCCAGTCAGCTACGGAGTCCTCTGTCGGGAAGTCTATGATAGCAAAAAGCACCAAGGAGAGGATGTCACTAAGGACGCGTTCGACAAGAAACGGTATGCGGAACAACAGGTGCACTGGTTTATAAAGCAGGCAGGTCGCCATTGTAAGCTCCCAAAGGATGATGTCACTGACTGACAGTGGTCATTTAGGGACAAACTGTTGATGTAAAAGATCCCCTTACCCAACGTTTCCGACATAAAACGCAATACGGGAGGCAGAATGACCCATGGCGCACCAAGATTGTAATGTCGGCCCTGCCACCCGCACAACTTCCTAGGAGTGCTAAGCATCCAGGCGTGAAACAAGTCTGTGAGATCGAAACGGTGCTGGACTTATGCGACATGAGCCTGAAGAATGACAAATGGTACAATCTGCGGAAGATGTATCATCACGCAGAGTTCGATGTGAAGCTCTTTGTGGGCACAGGTTTGCACTTTGAGATTTGGGGGCAGCAGGGCTGTAAGAGTAAAGGACACGAAGAGATTCAAGTCGATTGGGAGGCCATTGAACATGACCAGAAATCATTCGAGCGGAGGAATGGACGAATGGACTTCGCATCGTCCATGATGCTTGCATGAACTTCAGGGTCATAAATTGCCCTCAGATAGCTGAGACATCTTCACGACTCAATTCCCCCGTCATATTCTCTTAATGATCGAGCAGTACGGCTCTTGAGACCTTCCTCCTGTCGTAGTCCATTCATAAACGTCAATCACAGCAATATAAATGCTGAGGCCCACGAATCCGGAGCACTAAGTCCGGCGGATCAGATGTGCTCCTAACATACAGCTGAATTTCTTGACTCGCAGTAGATCCTCACGAAGTGCAGAGGACAGATACGTCGGAGTTCCAAAATTAAATCTACAGACTGGTCCGTGGCGTGATTTGGCATGCTAAGGAGCACTCACTCTGTCCTCAGATCGTGCTCTAGAGCACCCCACGATCTCAGAATGTATATGCGGCTCGTGGAGGTGACACGAGGTGCATTGCATCTGAGCGGGTCAACCGGCTTGCCAGTCTCAGTGTGTAGCGCGGATCGAGCCTCCAAATGGCCATCCATAGGCTCAAACTGAACTTTACCGTTGCCTTCGACACACAAAAGGTTAAGATCTATTTTAGCTTTGTGTTCCCCGCTCGAATGATTGCTGCTGTAGATTCAAAAGCAGTGTCTGGGGAGCGAAGATTGTGGCTGTGATTTGTGATCGTTAGACTTCAACAGCCTTGCGATGCGGCCCTGTGAGGCGACTTCTAATTCGGGTTGGAGAGACTGGATGAAGGCATTTGGGCTCTTGCAGCCCCCTCGACTGTGCAACAGCAATCACCTTAGCACGCTATTTCATTGCGATCGCGAGAGTAAGCAGTATTTGCGGGGTCCGGACGCCATTTTTGTGACACTTTGGTTGTTCTTGCAGCTACAAAGTAGGTGAGTGGCCTGATCAGGTCAGATGCAGAGCGCCGCCAACATGAAAGCCCTGTCTTTGGCAAGGCTGAGTACCTCGTATTCTCGGGATAGATCGATCTTCGCTCCAGTGTAGGGAGCCACGTGGCGAGCCGTGTGATCCCATGCAAGGTCAGGCGAGCTAGGCCTCAAATCTGGGGTGGAGTAGCCGATACTAGACTTGCGGTGTCGAGCCACCAGAGAAAATTTAGCCCCATACAGGTAGCCAAAGCCGCCAGGCTGAAAAAAAAAACGAACTTTAGACAAGGCTGTGAAGTCCAAAAGGGGTATTCGGTCTTGGCGGGTCTTGGCATCCTTGGAGCAGTCGGGGCTTTCTAAATGAATAGAAGTGCATGATCTCAATTTGCTGTGCAGTCGCAGTCGATAGGCTCTTTGCTCAGGCACGAGTGACATACATGGTTTATTGGGAAGGATCGTGTCAACACTTTTGTCTCGATTGCTGATCGCGTCACTAATCGCCTTGTATTGGACGTTTCTTGTGATGCTCATCATGTCATTTAGTGCCTAGCTTGTCTTGACCCATGGCTAGGAAAGCTTCATCGTCTTCTTGTCACGGAATCTGAACTGACGCTTGGCGTTCTTTGTGCTGAAATAATGATATCGCCTCCAACATCTCCAGGGCGTTCATGAACTCATGAAGTTTTGACTGGGCTCGTGATGGCTTGAGCAGGGCCGAAATGATTCACGTAGCAGACTCAGCTAATAATTACAAACATTGGTCAGGAAGAGGAAGAGCACCGGCAACACTTGAAAGCCTTTCCTCAGGCGAGGGTAAGTACCTCATATTCTTCTAGAGACTGCTTTGGGACCTGATGGGGTGGCGAGTCGTGTAATCCCATGCATGATCCGGCAGACTGACCAATGAGTTGGGAGGCTGGGCTGGAGGCTGGACTCCGAGCAAACTTGCAGTCTGGGGCCGTTATTATCAAGCCACCACAGCGAACGAAAGTCCATGGGACGAGCCAAAAGCCGTAAGGCGAAGAGACATGTGTCTTGGGC
Organism: Cercospora sesami; assembly: GCA_013365235.1. Lineage (NCBI taxonomy): Eukaryota > Fungi > Ascomycota > Dothideomycetes > Mycosphaerellales > Mycosphaerellaceae > Cercospora > Cercospora sesami. The sequence continues at coordinate 19,598 of JAASLG010000351.1, read as the reverse complement.
AAGGCTGAAGGATTGCAAAAGAGGCACCGAATCTTGGTGAGTCTGGGCATTTTTGGTCAGGACAGTCAAGGCTTGCCTTTCTGAACGTTCATATGCGTAGAGTCGACCTGCTTGTTATTCGAGACAGGACATGGTACTGGTTCTGTTGAATATGTGGAGCGATCCACCCCGGCTATGAACGGAGCACTGGACATATTTGAAGCCTTGCTGTACGTCGGAGCCTTACTGCAGCCTTGCGGCATGGCATCTTGTGGCAGCAGCAAGATGATTCGCCACATCACGAAAAAGACTCGCGCCAGACTGGGCCGCTCTAAATTTGCCAATCGGAAGCAAGAATGTGTCCGCATATCATTGCAGGTACAATGATCGAGCCCCCGCGTCCAGTATTTGGCGGAAGTACTGGTGAAGCTAAGCTCCTGCATCCACGTCTCCGATTCTTCGGTGTCTCCTATTCATCTATGATGCAATCGTTCTGATGAGAGGACAATATCATTCTGGTGTACCATCCGCTTTTCGTTGTGCTTTCTACAGATGCTCATGTACACTGGCTGTGAATGGGAACAGTTGGTCATGCCTCGTCGGTCCTCTGATCTAGAGGATGTTCGCGACGAAAGGCAGGGATTGGAAGTAGATGACTCCAAGGAGCAAAAGATCGTTGTTCACGAATCTGAAGGGGACAAGATCTGGCTGGGACATCACCCTCACTGGGCCGACGATGTCAGGAGTGATCAACACACACTGAGTGTTGAGAAAGATGTGAGACGACAAAGCTGGTGGGGCAGGCCATGGAGTAGGACATTCAAGGTCGGGCTGGCCTTTGCTGCACTCGTACTTGTCTTTGGAGCAATAGGAGGAGGTGTTGGAGGTGCTTTGGCATCGCGGAGCAAGAACAGCAGACCTGAACAAGAGCTGGGAGCATCTGGAGCCGGTTTGAACACAACATTCGTCGACATTGTACAGACCGACATCGGAGCATCTAGCCACTCCTTGTCAATGACCACAGCACCAACGAGCACGACAAATACCATCACGTATAGTACGGTTGTGCTTCCACTGGGCACCATCGTCAGAGACTGTCCTTCATCGAACAACAGTCTGTACACGGTAACAAACGAAGACGAGGACGCTGCACTATTTCGCAAAATATGCGGCAAAAGCTTTATAGGGTACGATTGGAGGGACTACCCTGACAGTATGGTGGAAGTTAATACTCTCGCGCGAAGTCTTGACGAATGCATCGGCATGTGCGTCTCCGCCAATGATGAAAATCAAGTCGCGACTTCGAGCGGCGAGAAGCAAGCATGCAATTCCGTATGCGGGAGGAATGGAGGTCCAACGGACGATTTTCCCTATACATGTTTTGGCGGCCTGACTTTCAATGCTTCGGGAACCTTTGCATTAAGGGATGAAGCTATCTGTGACTCAGCGGCTTGGGTCAACCAGCGCTTGTGAGAACCTTTGTGGCAACGAGAATGATCAAAAAAATTGTGTCAAGGGTAACCCCTAGCACGAACGGATTGTGCCACCTCGTTCGCCCCAGTCTGCTCGTTGGAGTCGTCGCCCAATCGACGGCATTACGCCACGTTCTAGCTTTGATTATTCCAATGGGGCTGGTAATTCATTCTATTCCGTCGGGTATATGATAGCAACTTACGAACCCGCATTCAGTGCGAGATGCTGCGATAGTATTCAATGTCGCCAGTAAATTGAATGGCTTTTTTGTCCGCCTGTGCGCTTTCCTGAATTTGACTTCGCTCACGACCCTACTCTGCACCGTGCCCAAACCAGCGCATGAGACATACACAATTATTCGTTGTCGCTCACCAAACTCTGCATGCCTACCCTTACTTGGTCCAATACATCATGTTGCTGTTCGCTTTGGCGATGAATACCCCCACCGGGAAATCGAATGATTGCCAAAGTCGAAGGTTGCTGCATCCTATACGTTTCGAATCATCTGCGGAGACCGGAGTCGATGTACAGTTCAGGGATATTTGTTGCACACGCGCTGTCAAATGGTTACAGAAGCCAAGTCATAAGTCGCCATGTCACTCACCTTTCGCCGGTCGCGGAACTCATCGTAAACATGGAACCATTTCTCGCGGTTCCGACAATCCCTGGAGCCATCGACTCCCTTCTCACAAGCGGGAGCTATATCCTCCTTCTGCTTTGCATCTGCATGTCTCCAAGGCTTTGGCAAAGGCCAATCTGAAAAGTGAAGGTACTTTGCCTCGTCATAGTGGTGTTCCGGATCCCAAGTCTCCTCGCTCGAACCAAGGTATGATCGATGGTCTTTGCTACGAAACTCGGGTGTCAGAAGATCGTAGCGACGGTGTGGTATGATGATGCAATCTTTCCCATACAGATTATTGATCAGTTCCATGTCGTAATCACTGTTCTTGCGGTGCTTCAATGCATCGATCAGACGGTCCATCTGGAACACTGAGGGCTCGACGAGCACGACTTGTGATGACAGAGTAGACTCGTTTTCTAGCCAGTATGCTCGAGGCATTGCGACGGGAGCGCGAGGAAGTAAAAACAACTCATCCATGGGCTATACGATGGTGTCAACGGTCTTTCAAGAGGATTGGTCATTTCTTGCTGCAACTGACCTGGAGTATCGTCGCGTCCGAATCCAAACTCAACACACGCTTATATTGTGTCTGATTGAATGCCAACAATTTGGTGAAGCTTTCTGCCCAGGTCGGGTCTCCCGCAGCACGCTGCACCTCGATCGGTTGCAATTCCACGCTATATTCGTCTCGTGCTTTTGCCAGCAATCGGCCGCGATGCGTCGATGTATCGATATTCCAGTCGTGCGGGTACATCATGATACGAGAAGCTTGACTGCCAAGTCGATGCAGCGACTCAAAGATCATGACTGAATTGCATAAGTAGTCCTCGTTCGTGACATACTGGCAGTAGGCGTATTGCGACCAGTCCACATTGTCGGATCCATCAGACTCGATTTGGCTGGGGGGCTCTTTCTGAGCGAACAGACGGGATAGGTCGAGCAACAACAGTATCAGCGTAGATAACAGAAGGCATCTCCAGATTGTGCGTGAAGCAAGTGCATCATAAAATCTGCGTAGTATCGACCTATGCGATTGGTGCTGGCCATCTAGAGCGCTTTCAGTCGCTGCCACAGATCGGTAACTCCATGTGCTGTCAGGGAAGATGCTCGTAAGCTTGTGTAAGGGTACATGGTCAGCGATGGTCTTCCATTGGACTGCCATAGAATTGCGTTGTCGAGCAGGGCGGGGCGGTCGATGCCGGTTGATCCAGCTGGTTGCTTGGTAGCGCGGAATTGAATTATGTAGGTTGCCAGGTCTGACTCTCAATGCTGACAGATGGTAATATACACAGAGCAGCATGTTGAACATCACGCATCCATTCAGGAAGACTTCAACGTCTGGCCCAACTCACATCACCCGAGGGGCCACCGACAAGACTCTCCATCTTCGGCCTTCCGCTTGCACCTCGCCATTTGAAACATAAGCTTTCGTTTTTGACAGCCACGAATACGAAGTGTGGATGTACACTATAAAATCCGGCAGGGGATACCTTTCTAAAACGATCCATGGAGACTGGTTGGCTTGGCGTGGTGACTTGGCCTGCTCTCCAATGGCTCCTCTTGCGCCGCGAGAGACAATCCACAGAGCACTCGGTTTTGATGCGAAGTCCGGAAAGCTTCCAGCTCGGCACAAGCTGGTGTAGGAGTCTTTCGCCCTAAGTTCAAACCAGAGCAATCGATTTGAGTTTGTGGGTACTTGGCGATCTAGGACGACACTCCTGAAGTCGGTGCAACCCCCGCAACACCACTCGTCGGTCTTTGACCTCAAAGGAGACAAAGAGTCTTTGCTCGCTACTGGTCTGAATATGGTCAACTTTTGGCTGTTCCTGATATCTCGCATTCGACGAAGTGGCTTCTATGCATTGACCGGTAGTTGTGAGGGCGCTTCATTTAGTGCGGATAATGCCCGGAAAGACATTACGAGATAGAGAATCTCCTCTCACTGCCCAGTGTTCCGACGGGATAGATTTGAAAGTGCTAGGATTGCTTGTGACTTGTGCTCGCCGTAGGTAACCAGGATCTGTGAGCAGTCGCTGAGCACGATCGACAACCGTCTTGAGATTCCAAGCCTTTTCGGGACCACATTACATAGAAAGATGCTACGATGTGGAGGAGCTCTCGTGCGGAAACCTCAGTGCCACAGTCTTTAGCAGGCTGAGCATTTCCGCTGCCACGGGTAAAGCGCGAAGTCTATGTCCGCAAGGTATTTCCGCGGAGTTTCTGCGCTAAGATGCTGAATAGCCCTCCAGCGAGACTCGGAGCCATACCAAGACCCTCCAAAGTCGGCTATCCGCAGTAGACATCTCCATAAAATTCATGGACAAGTCAAGAAGATGCAGAGTGCACAGTCTCCTGACTAATCCAGGTGTTGTGCATGATGTGGACGCCTTTCTTTTCGACCATTTCGAGCCGGCATCGGTTCTCATCACATATCGTCTAACCGACCCAACTTGAGAAGCCCATCGCCTGCAATGTATGCCGAGATCTGAGACGTATCCGGACTCTTGGCTGACACGCTAGAAGCCCCACTGCTCCGTGACCACTGCGACCAAAGAAGGCTAGTGTGAAGATGTGCTTCTCAGGCCGTTGTCCTCCAACGGCAACAAGTGGAAAGAGCCGAATTCCCATTTGTCTTCTCTTGCCCCACCAACGCCATCATCGCTTCTTCGTCTGAGCACTACGGCGGGCAGGATCGTGACGACTGCTAGAGGGTGGGCAGAAATAGAAGCTGGGACTCATCGGCCCATTTTACGTGGCTGTGTAGAGGGAGGGCTCGTTCGAGGGCCCCCGCTCATGGTGCCTGATATGCACAGCCAAGCAGCGCTTGCCAGACGATAGAGTTGCTATGGATATCGCAACTCAACATCCTTGGATTGCCCGAGGTGATCGAATGAGCCGGATCTGTTGGCCATGGCCCAGCTTGGAGTCGCATGATCTGGATGAGGAATTCTGGACTCGCATGTGGATGCTACACAAGGTCAGTGCAACAAATTGTGTGACTGGCAGATGCAACAGCAAACACCGCCCCTCCCTTGTCTCCTCCCTGTCCCGCACGCCAAAGCCACTTTTAGGGTCCAAATGCTGAGATTGAGAAGGAACGAGCCTTTGAAATTCAAGTCAGCTTTGTCTGGAAAGGTTTGCTACACGACAGCTGTTTCCTTGACGTGTGACGAAGATATTGAACGTCAAAAGCGATCTTCATGCAAGAGCGCTCCGACTTGACTAAGGGCAGCCTGAGAAATACGTTTGTCCCCCCTCCCAGTTCTTTTTTTTCTTCTGCTCTCTGCACTCGGATCTCTCTGCACTGAACCTGGTCGGAACACTAAGTCTTGATTGTGACTCCAGTACGTCGTCTTCTGACCAAACACCTATAAGCCGAACAAGGCCATAAGTCAGCAACATTGAAACACCTCCTTGATCGGCGGGGCAAGCCTAGAACAGAGTGAAAAGGCAGTACTCACCAACAACAAAGCGCGATCGATAGAACGACCGGTACTCCAACTCCAACGCTCACACCAATGATCGTAGCCTTGGGCAAGCCTTTGATCGCATCCTCTATATCATCTCTTATGCCATCTACAGTACCGGTCGCTTCTGCAACGTAAGGCACGGGACTGCCCGATGTAGTTGGCAACTTCACAGCATTCGTGCCGAATGCTACGGTCGTGATGGCAGCTGCAACCTGGCGAGCATCGATATCCGGCCAGAGTGACCTAGACAAGACATCCTCGTTGACATCGGAGGGAACAGCCGTGGTCAGAGTGATTGTTGTTGAAGAAGTAGACGTGGTTTGCAACGAGGCAGGGCAATTGATCAAACCAGTCGACATACAGTTGACGGCAGTGTAGGTCGTCTCATGCTCCAGCTCCAGTTCTGAAAGCCCTTGTCTTCTAAGGATGGCAGCATCCGTGGCTGTAGGTACTGCAGATGTGGAGGCCGGAGTTCCAGAGATAGCACAAGCTGATGCAAGTTCTGTGGTGAAAATTGCCGTGGAGGTCTTTAGTGCTGGACCCCATCGTTCCGTTCCTACGTGAATAGTAGCGCCGGCATTTGCTCCCAGGGCAAGTTTGTACGATTGAACGACACCAAATGCGCATTCCTCGTCGTCGGGTACATAAGTGACATTTGTCGTCATCTCAGCGATGTTCGCGAAAACACCAACTTCAATGCCGCCTCCAATAGAGCCGCCCAAAGTGCGGTTCGCGACACTCCAGGTGGGCAGATCTGGTGTAGCTAATTGCATCCCAGTATGAACGCCAACACGGAGGACGGCGGAGAGCACGGCGCCGCCTGCCTCGATGGTGACAGGAAGCAGTTCAAATTGGCCGCCGTTACTAAGAGATGGTGTAAGCGTGTGCATCTAGCGCTGATCGCATCTAAAAGAGATTTGCATCGATACTTACAACTTCAGGTTCGAAGGGTCCTTGCCGAATAAGACGATGTCAATGGCGAAGCCGTCATCGATTTTCAAATGGAATCCACTGCCGATGATTATCGCCGCCTCAGCGGAAAGGATGAGCTCCACGTCGAAGATGATTCCCAGTTCCAAGTTGTCCGTGATGTGCACACCAAGAGGAGTCTTTGACTTGTACAATGGAAGTGTGTAAGTTGCTCCGAGAGATAGTGTTGTGTCAATGAGCATGTACAGCTCCAATTCGTCGAACGTGAAGCGAAAGTTTGCGTCTGGGATTGACGGCAAGTCATCGATGTCGAAGGTGAAGTTCCAAGTCGGAGACTTGAAATCGTCGAAATCGAAGTCTTGATGTACAATAAGGTCCTTGACTTGTTGTCCAACCTCATCCGTAAGGTCTTCGACGTACTTTCCAACTGACGTTGTGAGATTCTGAACTACCCCGGAGACCGTAGACTCAAGATCGTTGATTGTTTGGGTAGTGTTGAAGTCCTGAGATAAGGTAAGTTCGCCCGTGGCGATGCCCTTGAGATAGCACGTGCGACAAGCAATCTCAAGCCCAGAGGAGATCTTCCATGTACCATTAGATGCCTTGGCATTGTCTCTTGTGAATACTTTCTGAGCATCGCCACTAATACAGGTACGTTAGCAAGGGGAGTCAGACTTCCGGGATTGGGGGGTCCATACAGCTTCAATAGCACTGCCTTGTCCCAGTTGGTGTCGAACGTTGTGCTGTTCTTCCAAACATGATTTGGCTCGGCCCGAGCAGCTTTGCGGAGCTCATGAGAGATGTCACGAATGACATGTGAGTTTGATCTTCCATCTGGAGCTCGTACAACGATACTCGATTCGAGTGAAGTTGCGAAAGCAAGGTAGTAGGTGCTCAAGAAGCAGAGAAAAATCCTCAATAGTGGCGTTAGAGGCATAGTGAGAGGATGTTTGGCTCGAAATTGAACGAATGTGATCTGTATTGCACTGGATCGACCAGTGCGTAAAAGTCTTGTGAGTTTCCACTCCAATTCCAAATGGCGCGAACGATGTTTTATACACCCTTCAGCCTGTCTACCGCAAAGTGGGATTGATCCATATCGACACGGCGAACCGGGGCTGAACATCATTGACAGCATCTAGAGCCGACAAAACCGGCAGTGCTCAGGAGACCAAATTGTCGTCGTCCAATCCACGCGTCCACAGGTCCTCTGTCGTGGCGTGATCCAAAGGTACAACGAGCGTTGGTCCTACCGCATGCTATACCACCCCAGGATCGACGTTGTCGCATCTTTTTCGCCGTGCTGGACCGGTGAGATAATCGTCCGAATGGGTACAGAACAGCCATAAGCCTCCCTGCGTGTAACAGAATGTAGTGAGATGGCGTAGTCCAGCCTGAAGCTAAGGCAAATTTGCCGAGAGGCCGCCGTTCCATGGCAACTGCATGGACTCAGTTCGTTCGACGCACCATCTTATGGCGAGAGCGTACTGGCTGCACCAAACCCATCTGCAATAGGTACCTGCAGACTTCACGGATACTTGAGCAGCTTCAAGCTAGCCGTTGCAGGAGCAGGTCCGCAGTCGCAGACACGCTAAGTTTCATACCAATATGACGAGTTCCCGTGTTCGGCTGTGATTGCACAAGAAGAAGCCATTACCTAGACAACCTTTCTTTAGAGGTCAGCTCCGCGTCCGCAGTGCAGCAGCACGCGGGGAGAGTTCGAGTCTGCAAGGCTGACACAGCCTTGCGCGACAGCCACAAGTGCTTCAAATTTCACATCAGGCTGAAGGATTCTCGTTGGGGGTGCGAATCTGAGGTCGCGCGGCATTGGAGAACAGATCCGCCTTCGGAGGTCATCCCGTCCTCCATCCAGTCTTGCGAAGTATAACCAATGCTGAAAGGCTGTGTACGACATTGGAATGTAGTACCGCCTCATTTATTTGATGTTCAGGTGGCTGCATGAATGCAGGGACTCGTGCGCCACGAGAAGCAGAGCACTGCCAACATGACCCCAAACGAGGCTGAAAATATCCCGCATCGTTTACAAAGAGGTGTGCTCGGCATAATGCAACATGCTGCATGGCGTGGCGTACAGTGCCGTCCTGAGGATGATCAGGAGCCGAAATCGAGTCTAGAGTCCACCAGGATCCATCATGGCTTTCGATGCGAAACGATGAGGTCTTTGCTGCTCCAATCGATATCTTTTTCCGACATGAGACATGGGGAGTTCATGTGGGGAAGAGGCACCGCCAATGTACCTTCGGACAAGGCTGAAGGATCGTGAAGTCGCATTGAGTCTTGGCAGGCCCAGCCACTTCCTGAGCGAATCGTTCGGGATCTTGGCATATGCAGAAGGACCATTGCCCAAATCTGACTGCGAATGGTCATTTGCGGCTGTCGTATTCTCCCGACTGGCAGCTTGTAAGTCAAACACTCACATGAGCCATCGAGTATGCCAGCATATGCTCAGTGCTTCTAGGACGTTCCTTTTGTGCACGAAATGAAGACCAATTGCTGCAGAGAATGTGCTGCACTCGCTGTCCAGTCCACGACTCTGACGGCGAATCGATAAGACGTCTCGGAGCCAGATCGTGTTGCCTGAACACTAGCACAATGTGCCAAGACTCAACGAGAGCGCCACCGGTCGTGCTTGCAACAGATGTTTCGACATCCCGATGCTCCTTCGAAATGAGCATAACACCAGACCGGAAAGCAAGAGATTCTTATGGTGCTCTTGATCGTGGTATGAAACGGAGGATCGTTTCGACTCCTTCCACCAGAAAATGCTGATGCTCCGACGCCACGCCCAGTGCAGCGAGAGCAGGAGAAACCTTCGCGGGCCCGCTGATCAGCAGGGGCATAATTGCTCCTCGTACATCTTCATGGTAGCTCACCAAGCCGAGCTGAGCTGGGAGTCGTTGTGCTCGGCTTTGGTTCTTGTCATCGGAACGGGAAACATCAGCTTCGGTGTTGAGCTGCGTCTTAGGGGCCATCGGGTCATTGTGCCTGGCAAGTCAAGGCCAAGTGCTGCAGGGCTTCCTCCAATAATGAGGCCAGGAGTCTGGAGATCTTGAAGACTTGCACTGTGTGGTATTGTACAGTCGTCAAGTACGTCAAGACCCGCAGCAACCGAGGTGTTATCTCAACGAATAATGTCGCTCCGTGACTTGCTCACTGGATGCCAGCACTTCGACCTTTGCATTGTCGACTGCAAGAGAGAGATGCCCTTCGCATCTTATAGATTCTGTTCCTCGACGTCTTCGCCATTACGCATATCGTCTATTCTGCAAGTTCCTTGGGCAGTTGAATGTAAGCGCCACACAGGTGGGAACCATGCCATCCGATCAAGCAGCGAGCGATGAAGGATTCCAGAAGACGGCTCGAGAAGTTGGAATTTCGAAGTAATATGTCACGTTGTCGGTCCAGTTGCTTTCAGTAGGTTCTCGAGCTTCAGATAATCCCTGCTTGCGCGCCTTCTTCTTGCTGCACGGCCGTTTAGGCCACAATCGCCGGTATCGCTTTCGTACTTGAAGGTTCGACTGCAAACGTCCAGACCGACCTCACGTCTTCGATCTTCTCCATCTGTCCTCTTCAGCAAGTTTGAAGGTTGATCACGCCCGTTCATCGAAGCTCACCAAAGCTGATTATGGCTAGAATGTCGGCTCGCAAGAACTCTGCCGCTCTTTGGGGCTGCGTCCGTCCCTCCTGCGGCTGAACATCCTCCAGCAGATGAAGAACCACGCCGAAGCTGCCCGAAAAGACCGTCTTGCAACAGAAGCTGCCTTGAGGAAGATGACCCAGCTCGGCGAGCAAGCTGCGCTCGACAGGAAAGCCGTGGAGGACATCTGGCAGAACATACAATACCACGAAGGCTACGCCGCCGCGTGCGCAGATCGGGCAGAGTACTCGCTGCAGGGAGCGGAGTACCACGGTAGCCAAGTCTCTCATATGAGCGCGGGTGTTGGGGGACAGCTCATGGCCTCGAGCTCCAACGCCGACAGCGCAAGGAGCGCCGCTGCTGCCGCTCAGCAGTCCTCCACCAGCGCAGCGCGATCTGCAGCTGTCGCTGCTCAGTCTGCAGCTACTACTATCAAACTTGTGGAGGGACGCTATTGACCCCGCATCTGTTGAATTTGTGCCAGAGGGAGCAATGCTGGAAATATGCACCAAAGCAGGGTATTCAGCGCGACCGGTGTGATCTGCGTGCATTCCTGTGGTACGTGGTGCTTGAATCCATGATGTGGAATACTGTACTCTCAATAGCTGGGCACAGCTGGCCAAGCATGTCATTCATGAGTTAGTCAACTTGCGTTCCAGCCTTGAAATGCCGCTCGACAGCCGTAAATCCTGCCCTCCAACCCATGACTCCAGCCCTAGGTGGGATCTCTCAGCGCTCGTCATAGTGGGACGTACGTGATCCGAGGAGATTGTTCTTGGGCGAGGCATTCGTGTGCATCGGGGAATTGTCAGATGCAGTGAGGTCAATTTTAAGAACCCCGTACTATTTCGTATCAGTAATGCCTGATCCTCATTGACGTAAATCTCCGGAAATTCCGACAAATGCGTGCTTCACCCCAGATTCGAAGGGCGCCTTGCAATAGTGTTCTCAGCAATAGAATCTCACAAACAGTCAGAAGGGACTTAAGAATAGCGGGTAGCCTCGTGCCTAAAGCAGTCAGCAATTCTGATGCAATGCGACCGAAATTCAGATGAGGCTCACCTGGCCGTTGTCGAGAAAACCCATGGGCCCCATCTTGTCAGTGGCTTGAGTGACCGTGACGCAGTGAACCAGCCAGAAAGAGCTTCTCGTCGTCACAAAACCAGCATGGCAAGCGCTTTCAAACATCATCAACCCTTCCAGCAACAGAGGTGTACCAGAGTCAGAATAAGCAGACTACATCCGCGCGAAAGATAGTGCAGCGAATTCATGAAGTCATAAAGCAGACAAACACAACCGACTTTGCTACCCGCGAGAGGGATATCAATCTATCGCTATGACAACATATGATCAACATTCTTCGTTCTTCTCTTCTCATGTCAATGCAAATACAAAAGAAATATGAAACAACGAAATATGCTCGAACGCTCACACATCATCTTGTCCGCTCTTCATGCACTCCACGTCCGCTTCAGACTGCAATTCTCAATGATCCCACTCATCCTCGGACATCTCTTCGCGACAGTCCCGCGGAAAGAATACTGAATCGCATGCTCGGGCTCCATGGATTCATCTGTGGGATCCACGTAGCCAGTATTCGGCCCGCTGCAGGTGGTTGTCAATTTGATATCGTCTGATTCCCGTTCGGCATCTTCCGCGAAAGGAACGATGACCGAGTTGCGTTTCATTTCTGTCGTGGTAGCGGGATGGGATTTTCGTTTCTGCTTGTCGTCATCGGATGTAGCGCCGACGAGATCTTCGGGTCGGCGATACGTGTCCGGCTTCAACGAGAAACGTTTGCAGTTGAGAGGCTCCGGGTATGCGGAGGAAGACGTCGAAGTGGGATAATTGACGGGTTGCGCGGAAGGATATGATCGTGTCTTGAATGCATAGTCTGCGTGAACAGTTCGTTGACGTCCGCCTGGGCCGGGATCGGAATCGGGTCGATCAACGCCTAGCATTCTTCGGGCCTTGTCGGTGGAGACGATGGTCACGGCACGACCTTGGGAAACATGCCTGGAACGTCGGGGTTCGATTGGAGAGAGCGAGTCGTGGATGGAGTTGACGTCAGATGTTGAAGTTTGGAGATCGAGATGCCTTAGTGTTTCCTCAACGGTCGCACCGAGAATCTCATAAGCCTTGTTGCTTTCGACAGATACGCTGCCTTCGTGTTGGCGTGCCAGACGCGAGGGACCGGGTTGAAGGTCAATTTGTGTGACAGATCCAGAAGCATAATGTTGCAGAGGGACGACCGAATCGATGTGAGCCAGATGTTGCAGTTCATTTGCATCAATACCGAGGAGCTTGAGAGCCTTGTCCGACGAGTTCGAGCCTATTGATGTCCAAGACGCATTCCGGCAATGCGAGTTTCTGAGTGGATTCCTCTCCGGTACGCTTGGAGCACTATACCATGGAGACCGCAAAGATTGACTCGACTCGCCTGAAATGTCATTTCCCACCAATATCGATCCTCGTTCAGGCTCTTCAACTCGTTGGCGGGATCGCTTCTTGCTGCGCCTGCGGAGTTCTCGAGATTGTGTAGAGGTCGCCGAGCTAGATAACGAGCTCATAGACCTGCAACTTCGCACCGTCCTCGAGGCCTAGCTATTGCGTTAGGTCAGTCCGCCGCGAAGCTCAACAGCAAAGTCTTGGCGCGAACTTACAGTATCGGGTGTCATGCTTCGCCCAACGTGCTTGCCTTTATGGAACAGCTCCAGTCGCTCCACATCCTTCTCCATCTGTTGTGCGTACTGCTCGAGCACGTTCTGGAATGTCTCGCCTCGCTTCGTCGTCAGGTCTCTTGCAGATTCGAACCCCTTGAGATACAGCTTGATGTCTTCGTTTGGTCGCATGGGCAGCACCGCAGAGTCATTGCGTTCCGTCTTAGTCGATCCGCGATGTGACTTCTTCGAGTGCGACTTGTGCATCGGCAATCCTTCGGAGCGGTGTTTTCGTTGTCGTTCGGCTTGCTGTTCATGTGCAGTCTCCAGCAGGGGCAGGATGATGGAGTCCAGGTCTCGATGCCATGGGTATTCCACCTCCACTTGCGTCTGCCCCCAAGTCCCAATGGGCACATCAAACTTGACTCGAGTACAATCCACCATTTTCGCCTCGCTGTACAAAGAAGAGGCTTTGATAGAACCAGGCGACATGAGAGAAGAGGTGTAGAGGACGTCACAAATTAGTGTTGAAGAGTAGCGAAATATGCTTTATCAGCTCGTCCAGAGTTCCTGTCGGAATGCCTTATAGCTCTTCCTCGCCTCACGACATGGCTCCAAAAAAGCTTTTGACGCTCGTGTCGGGTAATTGGAAGCGCGTTCGTGTTAGTTGTCGCCGTTCGATGGCACAGTCCACAGGTTGGCATCTCAGATCTCACGCAGGGCTATTGGCTGGTTTAGTGCTCAGAATAGAGTCTGACTTCGGTCTAGCCGGGAGGGTATATTTAGGCCACAGCGACTGATCAGATCAGGCGTGAGGATGATGTCGCGAGCGGAGAAGCATGCTGCACAAAGTCGGCGGGGTAACGTTCTGGCTGGCTGTTCCATACACGACTGGACTGTATAGTATATTCCACGATTCATGAACTGTATCGCGTGGTGCAATTGTCCAAGATCTGGCATTCTGGAAACCGAAGGATGCGTGGTCTTGTTTTGCGAACCAACAGTGGCAAAGCCCAGGATAGCTGGAAAAGAGTCAATGCTCTATTGGGGCACGAGTAAGATGCTTGGAAAGCCGGAAGTATATGCAGATTTCCAACAAGGCCAGACCTGGGACCTTCGTGAGGAGCTCTACGGGGGTCGACACTCGGCATCGTTTCATCTCGACGTGTTTGTCTTCTCTTCTCGACTTGGCATCTCACCTTCACGGGACCGGTGTATACCTCTTCATCGTTCCGGAGATAAGTACACAAGTCACAAAAAGGGTCGTCGGCGGATGGAAATCGCGCGTTCACTCTGCAGTAAGCAGTGGCGAAGCTGAAAGAGGGGGTGACACTTCTCGTGCGGAGTTTGGCGGAAGACACCCGCACCCGCCTTCGAGAGTTATTTCTGGCAGAGGGCCGAAGCTGTAAGGTCAATTTTTGCAAGGCAATTCAAGTTGGTCGACTGTCGGCGAAACTGTCCAAGCTTGGCAACGCATTCGTCCACCGTGTGTTCGTTCATTCACCTTGAGGCGGGATCGTCCCTTAGCTGCCGCCTTGCCGAGCCCAATGAGACACGCAGCTCGGGAAAGGACGTCACAGCAGTTCATCGACCCCGGTCCACTGCACTCCATCCGCTACAGCATTGAGATCGAAGAAGCAATACATCGCTTTACACGCGTTCCGGAAGACAGCGCCCATGCGCCTCCGTCCCCGACACCGCTCCCGCTAAGATCTCCTCCACCGTCATGCTTGCGCCAGCGGCATGTATCGCACCACCGATCCCCGCTTCCGTCGGCGCATCAACGACATCACCCATACCCTCGAATCGGCCAATGAAGCTACGCAAAGCGGAATCTACATCTTCGGCCAGAATTACATCAAGCCCTGTTTCGACAGCATAGGATCATGCTTCACGACATGCATCGACGCGAGTTGTCCAAGTCTGAACTTGAGCCAACGGGATCGAATCCGGCGACAGAGAGCTCGGGGTCATACACGAGGGCGCGCGGAGCTGAGCTTCGACTTTTACGATGATTGGGATGAAGATGAAAATGATGGGCTACTAGGCTGGGGAAACGATGAGTTCGACCGGTTAGTGGCAGGGAGTGGAGCGCATGGAGGGTATGGCGCGACGGATGCGCAACCCGCGAGACAGCGTGGGATGTCGTATCCAAAAGCCCGAAGGAAAAGCATCATCGAAGGAGAGGACCCGACAGTGATTCCTGGGAGCAGCGTAGGGTTCTTCAGAAGGCTATTCGGAGGTGGGAAGGATCTGAGATACAGACCCAGCGCTGCGGATCTGCAGGAGCATCCTGGGGCGAAGAAGAACAAAGTCCGATTGGATCGCGAACAAACAGAAGGCGAGGCATTGTTGGAGGATGATGAGCTAGGCGTGGGAAGGAGGGGCAAAGGTCGCGCGAGGAGTGGAACGCAGGGCAGTCACAACACGTCGAGCAGTTACAGCAGTCGAGGTGACATTTTCCCGAGCGACGAAGAAGATGATGCGATACCGCTGGATGATGAATTCGCCATGGTCTTAGAGCGGCGGGGAACGATTACAGGAATGGAGACAGAAAGCAGTTCCGGGAGAATTGTGCCGCCTCCAAAGCGAGGCAAACGCCCTTCAGCCGGGAGTAGGACTTCCACGAGAACAGTCTCGTCCCGAAGTATACGCAGTGAGCGCGGAGGCAGTCGGAAACGAAGGAGTCGAACGAGCAGTTACGCCCGCACACCCAGTTCAGATGAGATCGTTCCCGAAGAAGCAGTTGAAGACAGCGTGCAAGAGCGGACGCCATCGTACGCGGACCTTAAGCGACAGGAAGCGCAAATAGCGGAAGAAGAAGAGGCTGAGATCTCGCGTCGACGGGAATCGGCCTTGCGACTTGCAGAAGAACGTGGGCTGGCTCCCGAAGAGAATCTCAGTAGCAAAGAAGCTACGCCGAGAAGTACCACACCTGCTGTGCCGGAGGTTTCAACAGTCCCCGAGGAGACCGGAGAAGAAGTCGGCGACAAAGGTACGCAAGCAGAGCGAGATTCGCATACTTGAGACGAAGATCAACGAGCGACTGTGGATGAAAGAGATGATGCGTTCGAGCGAGGCGTTGTTGGCTTTTTTCTTCTCTGGAGCCTTTCCTTGGAGAAGGAGTCGTCGTGCACATGTTAACCTCCAGAACGAATATCCTGTACCAGAGCATCACGACGCATGATTTGGATCATTGGAGAGGGGACACGAGTCACAGTTTTGGAACTGCCAAGTGCAGAAGGCAACCAGATGATAACGATAGGGCATTGCTGTTGGTTCTTTTCGCATAAACTTTTGGAGATACCCAGGATGAAAACATACTTTTCGGAGCACAACTTAGGGCTTTCCACTGATTCTTGAAATTCTGAACGTCCTACCCATGTCGATTTACCCAACAATGCTGACTCATAGAGAGCAAGATCTGGTTATATGCGGCAATTGACATCTCTGTCAACCACCGATCGTCAACACATGCCAGGCTAATGCAATCACCAACGTCGCCATCACTAAGACAAGTGCCCGCTCAGGTTGACTAATCTCAAGTCAGCTTCGACTTGCCCCAGGCAGGACCACCTTCCCCACACCCATCCAACCCTCCCTCGCACTCTCTCTCAACTTCGGCCCTAAGATATCAAATTTCTCTTTGCCGAACAATTCCACCAAAATTTTCCGCACCTCATCATCGGCGCTATTGATCAAATCTGCAAACTCTACGTTCGATTCACCGCCGAGTGATGAAGACACTACTGTAGCATGCTCTTGCAGAGCTCGTACACCCTTCATTGCTGCATCGCGGATTGCCTTGAGCTCATCTGTGAAAAGCGAAGGCGTCTCGGCTGCGAGTTTGCATGTCTGAAGGAGGATGAGGAGGGTGTCGAGGTAAATATAATGTGCTTGAAGACCTTGAACGAGAAATGAAGCGCTGGAGCAGAGTGTGTCGATATTCAGACGTTGAACTTGAGCGCTGATATTCTTGAGTGCATCTGAAGAAGGCGGCTGCGGATCGCTGGATTTCAGCGTGGCCAGGACAGGAAGAATAGAGAGGACGAGGTATGCCGAGAGTGCCTCAGCAGGGGTGAGTTCGGACTGCGATTCGAGCGAGATGCGAAGGGCGTCGATGAGTTTCGTCGTATCCGTATCCAGGAGGAGCGGAATCTGTTTGGAAGCGAGGGACCAGGCTTGGTCTGCTGCAAGATTGTAGAGAAGCCACGTCTGCTTGGGGAATGCCTCGGTGCTGCCAGAAGAGGTGGCATAAAGTGCTTTTTCCACACTGTAGCCAAAATCAAATGCTGCGTTGAAGTCCCGATTGTCCTTGAGGTTGGTCCAGGCATCGAGAACGCGAGGGCCAATCTCGCTGGTGCCCTTGCCGTAGCCTTTCCCTGACAAACGAGCCGTTCGACGATGCTCGAGAAGCGTGACTCTTCGCATGAAACTTCGCCGGATCTCTTCACGCAAGCCGTTCAGCTCGAAGATCATTCCGGTCTGGTTGTGTTCGAGAACAGCTGCCTCAGTTTCAAAGAGCTTGTTCTCATGTCGAGGTGGGACTTGAAGTGCTTTGTTCGTCCGCTCATGTGGCTCGAAGTAGTCGCCGGAGGGAAGTTGCGTTCGGAAAGGATGTGTCGTACTGATGCGAGTGAACAGCGTATGACCAACAGTGTCGAACTGGACCTCCTTGATACTGAGCGAATCAAAAAGACGCATTGCCTCACTGCCAAGACCAAGTCGCATGTAGAGATATACCAGAATCAGTCGAGCCTCGTGCACATGCGGCTCGAAAGTGAGCAGTTGCTCAGTCAGAAAAATCGCCTGAAGCAAGTATGTCTGGTTGTCGGAATCGGCGTATAGTTTTTCAAGTCCAGATACAGCGAGGAAACATGGATCCGCGGCAGCGCGCCTGCGATGACCCAAGTCCAGCTTGGTGGTGGCAGTGTGGAATAGCCGAATGGCGTCAACCACAAAGGCTTTCAGTACCAATGCAGCTGGATCTTCATCGACGATTTTCTTAAGCTGCGATTTTAGTGATTCTGATGTGGCCTCCAGCCATTCTCTCGCGCTTTGCTTTTCGGCATCTGGTGCAGCTGGTTTTTGCGCAGAAGCTAAACAACTCGTCAGCACATCAGCTTCCTCGTAATGGATCACAGTCGCTCACTTACCATTTGTCGATTGTCGGTGCAACTGTAGCGCTTCATACACCTGCTTGCTCTCCCGAAATGCCTGTCGATCTCGTATACTGTCCAAATCCTTCTCGCTTCCCTGAACCGCGAAAATCTGTCCCGCAACCCTGCAATCCAGTTTCGGATCCGCATCGAATTTCTCGCTCACAGCTTTCCTAGCCAAACCAAGTGCAAGTTTGGACTGCAAGTCATCTTTGCTCTTTGACAACAACTGCGTATAAGCCGCATGGGCCATATAGATTGAACGATTCTTGGGCTGGAATTGCTTCAGCTGAATCAACGTCTGCTGCACATCCTGTATCCGGTTGTCGTAGATGGCCCGCTGATAACGAACTGTCAGGAGTTCGGATCTGTATGTGACATTGGTATTGGCTTTGAAGGCATTCTCCCAGAGTTTGGCGATTGTCGGTCCCGCACTAAGAGGCTGCGGGTAGGTGTTCTTGAAGGTGTCGATCACAGCGATTTCGATTGAGACGAGCTCGTTCAGGTCCTGTATTGCTGGCTGTGTCGCGACCAGTTGATCTAGTATTCTTGGTCCTTCAGGTGAGCTCGGCTGTGATGTACAAAGCAGTTGGAGCTTGGTGATGAGCAGGCTGACATCTTTTGGGTTCTTGGACAAGAGCTGGTCGCAGCGGGCAATTCCTTCTTTGAACTTTCCATTCTTGGCGTACTCTTCGTATGTAGGGTAACGGGCCATACTGAGGATTTTGGGAAGGTCACCAGCGCATTGTTCTTGTATATCTAGCCCCTCACTTGACGTCTGTTCGTGGATGAAGTTCTGGTCGAGTTGCTGTGGCTTGCGTCGAAACGGATTTAAGGCTGATGTCGTCGGTTGAACCCTGTTCCCTGTCGGGCTTGGCGCGCATGTGCTGGACCCTTGGCCTGGGAAAGGACACCTTCGCGTTCATGTACCACTTCGTGTAGCTACTCCTCCCACCGAACTTGCTATATCCAACAATACCGCCGTCGAAACACGAGTCAGTGCAGCTACAACCAGTTCGACCTAGTTCCACGAGCTGCCCGAACTTCCTCTCGACACGATTCGAAAGCACACGACACAATGGTATATCTCCCACGTCCGCCTCGATATTGCGACTTGAACGCTGTGTTGTGTATGAAGACAACGACCAGACGCTGATTAGTTTGCGCATTATAGGCGCAAACACCGCAACAACGACGCGCCAACGCCGCCTATGCCGCACGCGAGCAAAAGAAGATGGGAGCTCCCACCGAGATCCGGGAGACACTGAACGCTGCGAGCCAGAAAGCGAAGCAAAAGGTGGAGAAGGCACCTATAAGCAAGGGCTGGTTATGTAAGTCAGGTCAAACTGGTGGAGGGGAAGGAGAGAGCGACTAGCTTTCCAACTGGTGAGACTGGACAATTGCAGAGCAATGAGCTAACTGCGGCGCCCTAGATCTGATGCTCTTCGTTGTGTGCGGAGGTTTGATCTTTGAGCTCCTGCGATTGATCTTCAGCTACTTCTAGATGCGACGCGCGAATTGGACGTTTACTGGATCGAGTTAAGGATGTTACGATTGTATGCGAGCTGAACACTTCCTCTGCAACGATTCGATCGCACATTTCGGCGAAAGGCGACGACATGCCTTGGAGAGTACAGAAAAAGGACT
>JAASLG010000350.1:0-27477 GCA_013365235.1 Cercospora sesami | reverse complement strand
ACAACCTCGCCGGCCGAGATGCCGCCCATGTACCACCACGAGATCTTACGCTTGCCCTCCAGCCGCACCTTGGGCTTCAGGATGCTCATGGCCTCAGGCGTGTGCAGCCGGACGATACCCTGCAGCTTGACCGTTTGTGCTTCATGCTCGTTCCCATGAAAGACGACGAAGCGCACGTCCGGCAGAATCTCCAGCCATGGCTTGTTCTGGTGTCGCGGCGTTGCTCCGCTGCTGCTGCTGCCCACGTGGTGGATGCGCGAGGAGATCATGCTGGACAGACGAGGGGGCTGCGGGCGCCGGCTCGGCCACTACTCAAAACGGCATCAATTCGACGAGAGCGGAGGGTGGTGAGGGAGCGGGAGGTTCGGAGGAATGAGCAATGACAGAGAAGCGTGAATGGGCAGTCTTTGGCAGCACGCAAGTCTCGCGCGCAGCTATGTATGGACACAAAATGCAGGGTAGTGGCGTGACGCAGTCACTCTTATCTCGACTTCCCAAACTTTTGATGGCGCCGTAGTACGTCCGGCGCGCTGCCCACTCTGGTCATCCCGCGCTCTTGCGGCTACTGTAGATGGGGGCCACACGTCGTGATAAAGAGTGGCAGTGAACGGTGGTGGATTGTGCTACCAACTGGCACGCCATCGTCGGCTCATCGACAAGACATGTACAAAGAAAAACTACAGCCACAACCGCGCGTGAACGATGACGCCACACGAGCGCATGGCAGCGGTATCGCTCGCAGCAGGTGCAGCAGATCTGAGCATGCAGCAGACGCGCTAGAAGCTCTTGGGTGCGCCGCTAGCACGAACCATCGTCCCGACGCCT
Organism: Cercospora sesami; assembly: GCA_013365235.1. Classification (NCBI taxonomy): domain Eukaryota; kingdom Fungi; phylum Ascomycota; class Dothideomycetes; order Mycosphaerellales; family Mycosphaerellaceae; genus Cercospora; species Cercospora sesami. The sequence goes on along the minus strand of JAASLG010000350.1, from coordinate 26,652 downwards.
GGACGTCGGCACGACTGTTTACAGCAATGGCGTGGTCCTCAACGTAAAACTCATCACCGCTGCGCAACTCGTCGACCTGGGAACACGATTGCGCGGCGAGCACGACCCTCCTCTCGCCATGGATGTATACATACTGCAGTCGGGCTGACATGGTCTCATCTCTCATGTGAGCCGGGCTCTTGTGCAACCACATCACGACCCATCGGTGGGCCGCTGCCATTCTCGAATATGTCCTGTGATGCTCGTGGTCAGCGAATCGCCCGACAGCCCCGCAATACAAGATGCACTCACCGTCTTTGCATGAGGTGATGATACTATCCGCCTCGAAGCCCAGCCAACACAAAGGGTGCTCGTCGATGCTCTTCGACATGACCGGCGGCAGCACTGCTGTGCTCGCCTTGGAGTCAACCGGATGCACCACCTCAGCCTCTTCTGTGCTCTCTGCCGTAGGCACCTGCGTGAGATTTGAATTGCTCCTGAATCGGCCAGCTGTCACTGAGCTCTGTTTCCGGTCCCCAGGCACGTGGCTCGAAATGCTACCGCGCGCTCTCATGGCCTTCGGTCGCCCGAGCATGCCGACTGAGAAATCCCAGAGCAACAGCCTGCAGTCCTCACCCACGCTTCCAAATCGATAGTTCCTCTCGTCACACCTCCAGGGATCGAACTTCACGTCGGTGACCCACGAATGGTGGCCGATGCATCTCGCCACAAGCGCACGTTCGGCGAGTGACCAGATACTGACCAAGTCGTCTTGCCCGCCTGACAGGACGTATCTGCCGTCAGGCGACCATGTCACGCACAAAAGTCCCCCTGTCCTAAAGATCAGCGTATGCAAACTAGATGTGTCTGCGTCTCGTAACTCACCATAATAGGCGCGATGAACGTCAAGCACCTTCTCGTTGATGTAGTCGAGAATAGTCAGGCAGCCATCATCACTGACTGCGGCCAACAGCTGTCCATCGGGGGAGAATGCAATGTCGTTGATCTTCATATTGGATACCTTCCACGCCGCCACTGGGTTGCTCTTCTGGTTCCGTGATTGCACCGATTTGCGGATGCGAAGCAAGTCGTGCCCTGCGCCACCTGTCGTTTCCTGAGCAGTGCTCTCCTCGGGCACAAATTCTGCATCTTCTTTCTCCTTGTCATATACCACAAGGGTTCCATCAGTGTGTGCGGCCACAAAGTAATTCTCCTTGTTAGGAAGCCAGCGTATGCAAACCACCGGAGATGGGTTGATCATGCCATTCTTGTTCAGTCGAGCGTACTTTTGTGACATGGGCTCGTACCACATGATATCGCTGGTGTTGAAGCCCAGCACCACGTCTAGGTGAGTGGTCGATCTGGTCAATGGGTTTACGTCATGGCACAGAGCATGTGCTTTGGTGAAGAGCACTTTGGTCAGGTTCTCAACCTTGATGGGAGACGAGAGGTCCAGCCACATAAAGGCGCGGTTCACGTTGGCAAAAGCAAATAGATCATCGGTGGATCGTTCGCTCAGTCGCTTTTGCAGCGACTCGTGAGGTATCACTCTGGATACATAGGATGAATTGGACTTGACAATATTATTCTTCGGTTTAGCCTTCTGATCCTTCTTGGCCTTGGGATTGACAGCTGCGGCAAGAGCTGGGTTGCCGTCGCCAAAGGTGGGAACTTGATTGTAATATGAATGCGAGCCGAAGCCGTTCGCCGTGGAGCCTGCATCGCTCTTTGGGCTGTGGACCTCTTCTTGAATGCTGGGAGGAACCTGCGACCGGGTGCTCTGTGTCGTGATAGTGCGGAAGAGGTTCTGCGAAGGCGGCCGACGTGGTTCAATAATCGCAATGGAAAGCTTCGCGCCAGTGGTCGGAGGGCCTGCGATGGTCGCCAGTGGGTTGTTATTCGGTTGCGGCGCATCGCTGGGATGCGGCGGCGGCGTGGCTAGATGCAGGTCGTCCTTGAGAACATACGTGCCCTCTCCCAGCACGAGCTGATACTCTGGGCCCGTTGGGTGCTCGAGCGTGTTATTGGTTTCCAGCAGAGGCCCGCCACCGGGCATGCCCGTATAGAGGTTGCCATTGGGATATCGCGGCGGCGGCGGCAGGACGAACATGGTTGGAAATGCTCGCGGATTATGAATGCAGACGACACCGTTCAGCACACGAGTCAAGCTTTACTGTGAACCCCCACCCAGTCGCTCTCGATTGTCGGACGAATGAGCGTCCGTCCTTCCTGCTGCTTTCGGAGTTGTCGCTTCTTCAAAAGTAGTCCCAGCCTCTGTTCGGCTGGAGGTGATTAAGTAACCAATTAGGGTTACGAAATTAGGGTTACTAGCTCCGGAACTGCAGTACATGCTGTTGAACTTCTTCAATTCCATCAACAATTACAATCTTGTATGATTTGCAACAAGGACTCGGGTCTCCTTGTGATATATATTTCACCCATTCAGTTGTCACGCATTGCGAAGTTGAAGCGCTCTGAAGCCGAGCAACCTCAAAACTCGGCGTTTGACTGCCATCAGACTTGCCCAACTCTCAAGAACAACGACTGCGCCGAACATAGTCAAGATAGCATCTAGTCAAGTCCTACCGGCCCCGCGAGCTCTGCACAAAGTGTACTGCCTGGCACCTTGACAGTGAATGATGGAAAATGGCGGCTGGTACGTGCCCACTGGACGCGACTGTCGGCGCCAAACTGACCCATACACGAGCAGTGCGGGTCTGCGTATGCGGCGATGAAGCCACGGGCAAGAGCTCGTTGCTCACATCGTTTGTCAAGGACGCCTTTGTCACGACCAAGATTCAACATGTCTTGCCGCCCATCACACTGCCGCCCGCGCTCGGCACGCCCGAGAATGTGCCCACGACCATCGTCGACACCTCGTCTCTGCCACAGGACCGAGATGAGCTGAAGAAAGCACTACGCAAGTGCAATGTCTGTTCGCCTTGACCTTTTAATGATGCCTCCTGCCCCGATGGCTGACTTATATCGCTCGCCTGTAGGTCATCTTGCTGGTGTACAGCGATCACTACAGCTATGAACGCGTGGCCCTCTTCTGGATGCCATACTTCCGATCCCTGGGCGTGAATGTCCCTGTGGTGCTCTGCTCCAACAAAAGCGACCTCAATCCCGGCGTCAGCACTGCCATTGAAGATGAAATGTTGCCAGTGGTACGCCTGCACACAGTATTCGCCTGGACTCGCCCGCTGACAGGTGATTTTACAGATGGCGGAATTCAAGGAAATCGATTCCTGCATTCGTACCAGTGCGCGCGAGCACCACAACATCAACGAAGTCTTTTTCCTGTGCCAGAAGGCTGTCACACATCCCATTGCTCCAATCTATGACTCGAAAGAGAGCAACCTGAAGCCAGCCGCGATTGAGGCACTCAAGAGAGTCTTCTACTTATGCGACAAGGATCAAGACGGCCTCTTAAACGACAAGGAAATCCAGAACTTCCAGCACAAGTGCTTCGAAAAGCCCCTCTCCGCAGAGGACCTTGCCAATATCAAGCGTTCATTACAGCGTGGTAGGTCATATGCCGACCACACCGAGTATGAAGATGCGAACAGCGCTGGAATCGACGTGGACGGATTTATTCAGCTCAACAAGATGTTTGCCGAGAAAGGTCGCCACGAGACTATCTGGATCATCCTCCGCAAATTCCAGTACTCGGACAGTCTATCATTGTCGGACACCTTTCTGCACCCCAAATTTGATGTGCCGGCGCATGCGTCTGCCGAGCTCTCTCCAGCGGGCTACCGCTTCTTTGTCGATCTGTTTCTTCTTCACGATAAGGACAACGATGGCGGGCTGAGCGATGCTGAACTGGCTGCGCTCTTTGCTCCAACACCAGGGATGCCGTCTTCATGGGTCGACTCTGGATTCCCCAGCAGTACGGTCTGCAACGAGGCGGGCTACGTGACACTCCAGGGCTGGCTCGCTCACTGGAGCATGACGACCTTTGAGAACCCGAAGGTGACACTGGAATATCTTGCATATCTCGGATTTGAAGGCGACGGCAAAGGTACGACGTCTGCGCTACGCCTGACGAAACCTCGTAAGCGACGACACGGACCCGGCAGGGTAGAGAGAAACGTGTTCCTTTGCTACGTTGTAGGTGCAGCGCAGAGTGGAAAATCCGCGCTTCTCAATGCTTTTCTTGCCAGGAAATTTAGCACGGCATACCACCCGACCATCAAGCCTCAAACGGCAGTCAACAGCGTCGAACTACAAGGAGGAAAACAATGCTACCTTATTCTCGAAGAGCTGGGCGAATTGGAACCGGCTATTCTGGCAAACCAGGCAAAGCTCGACGCTTGTGACCTGCTATGCTACACATACGACAGTAGTGATCCGGACAGCTTTGCGCACATAGTAGACCTGCGCCAACGCTTTCCGGCCTTGGCAGCGCTGCCATCAGTCTACGCCGCACTCAAAGCAGACCAGGATCGAGCTGTGCAGAGGACGGAGGTGCAGCCGGACGTGTTCTGTGAGCAGCTCAAAATGGCCAAGCCGCTGCACGTATCGGCGAGCTGGACGTCAATTAACGACTTCTTCGTCCATCTAGCCGAATGTGCGACGTATCCTTCACAGGCGCTTCCCAAGAGTGAGGATGAAGGCGTTGATCGTGCCACAATCTACGTCGGTCTCATTGCCACGATTGGAGTGGTCGCGGCGTTTGTATGGAAGCGAAATTTGCTATCGGGATGATGGATAATGAATGGTCTCACCTGTGGCGTTAGCACTGCATTTGTCTTCGAGATACCCAACTCTGCAGCTGGTGGCAATGTATTCGGAGAGCATCCAACAGCATAGCGTGCGGCTACTGAGCGAGCGTGTTAGCTCCGAGTGGCCCTCGCACACAGCACCAAGCGAACGCTCATGGGTAATAATCCTTGGTGAAACTGCAGGAACACGATCAAGCCTTAACAAAGATCATTGTGCAGAGATACGAAGAATCTGAAACGAGCGAGCCATGGTCGACGATGACAGCTCGTACAATAATCGCAGTCGTTGCCCACTGCCCTGTTTTGACACGGAACGAAGAAGAGCTTCGTGAGGTCGGAACGAGGGACAGTACACACGGTGAGCTCTGCAGTTCCGTGGGGCGATTGCATGAGTGTTGGAGTCACCATAACGCAGGTTAGGGCATCGAAGAGCACCCCGGTGATTTCGGCATGTTGGTTGGCCCCAGATCCGTGCCCACCGCTTCCAGCTTCCAGAACTTGGCTGGGCTCGCACGATAAATCCGGAAGACAGCGGAGGAATAGAAGCCTGAATGATGTGACCTTATGCGAGCTGCCGCAACGATAACGTTCGACAGTCACGGGCATCAGCCAATAGCTTTTGGTGGTTGTGACAGCTGCCAGGACTTCCGGGTGTTGATGTATCCGCTGTTGTGCGCACTGGACGGAGCGAAGGACGCATCGCTGTCCGAGATGAGGACGCAGCACGTTGCTTCATCCTTCGCTCAACGCGCCGTTGAGCGCGGCTACATACCTGCCAGAGGAAGACAACGTGCTAGCGCGCAACATCCAACAGCAAAAGGTGTCGGGGTGTGCATTGTCGCTGGCGAGAATAGCGTCTCGCGTGATGGATAGGCTCAGTCACGTGTTGGCGTGTGGGGAAGCGAAAGACCGGCCGGGGCTGAGGGCTCCGAATTTAGCAGCAACAACAACGACGGGATGCACACCGTGGCCCTGCACCCACGGCTGCCATCCTCCCGCCATCCTTGCCGGCCACGATGACCGCATTCACTGTGCTGGGCCTGCGAAAGACACCCACGGCCTCGCTGCTGCGCCGATATGGCACATAGGCGGCGGGCACGCAATGGCCATTGCGCGTGGCACTGCTGCTGCGTCTTGCTGCGCGGACGAATGCACTGTCGACGAGCGCTGCTGCAAATAAGCCGAGCGCGCGGCCGTTTTGTTCTCGACTCATCGTCGCAGACTGCTCACCCACCACTACTGACTGCTAACCCTGCCAGACCGCGAAGCTTGGCACGTACCTCGACTGAAGGGCCCGACGGCTCGCAGAAGAAGCATCGAAGCAGGCTGATGCTTGCAGCCCTGTAGCTCGCCGGACTGGGTGTGCCTGACTGCGCCGGCAAGGTTCTCGGCGCGAACGGTGTCTGACGACTACATATCACGACCGCGCCGTCATGATGCCCTCCGGACTTTTCCAGCAATCCGCCGTGGATGGAGCCGCGCCTGCTATCGGTGATAGTACACCCGCCACGAAGAGCGTTGCCAGACGGAGCATATCCATCTTCAGTCGCAGAGGCGCCGACGACCTGGTCCCTCCACCACTCTGCGTTGCCAGCACTGCTGTGAGCGTGCCCACCACTGCACTTCGTCGCAGCTGGAACGGCAAGAGGCCGGCCATGCCCTCGTTTTCGACGACACGTGAACGGAGCAAACGTTCGTCTGCCAGAGGAACCGTCCTGCACGCCGTACCTGCAGCCAAAGTGATTGAAATGACTGCGTTGGAGGAGGAAATGGCCACCAGTCCTAACGAAGAGATTCTATCCGCCATCAGCGACCACCTGCCTGCGAGCAAGCACATTGCCACCAGGTCATCTTGCACTTCGAAGCCTACATCGTTTCGACGAAGCAACCCACCATCTCCTACCAAGATGCGCTCAAGGCGACGTTCAGACACTGATCATCGCATCGGCACCTGGATCGATGGCGTGGCATATTTTGACCAGAGCCCCATTGACGACCAGCCGGCCCGGCACATTGCAGACCTCGATGCATCAAGGTCTAGCTTCCCAGCCGAGCAGCCAATTCCATTCCAATTTCCGGAGCCTACGAAGGTCAAGTCAACTCCGATACTGGCACACCCGATGCCCCGACGAATAATCTCAATGCCTGCAGCAACAGCATTTCCATCACGCCTGAAGTCCTCGCGATCTATGACCCCCGAGGCACAATCTGGTTGTCCAAGAGCGAGCAGCCATCGATCGTACCCCTCGCAATCCTCTTCTTCGAGCAAGTCAGCGACCGACGAGAGCTCCGTGTACAGCCGCTGCAGCTCTGCCACGACACTGGATACAGTCATAACCGCCGATCAGCGCACCCTGCTGTCACCCAGCAAATTTTCCCTCGTATCTCCAACTCAAGCTGGTGTGTTCGACGATGTTTCCCCTCGCTCCAGCGTGAGCTTCGTTCACCCAGTCGACTTCAACAAGGCCTTGCCTCCAACCCCAGCGGAAACGCCGAGCCCGAGACCTGTGACGACGACAGCTTCGCCTCCCGCACCTTTGACCAAATCTCTCACATCTGCTCGCAATAGCATGCAGAAAGCAGAGGTACTTCCCGCCCGTCGCTCATTGGCCGATCTGAGACTCAGTCGCCTGGCCTGGCGCGAATCTGGTACTATCAGCCCAACACTGAGCCAGGCAGAATTTGCCGTCCGAGATCAATTGTCGGAGATGACAAAAATGCGGCCAGCTCCGCGCTCTTTTGATGAAGGACATGGCGAGTCGAATCTAAGGCGCGGCAATAGCGTCAAGGCCGTCATGCAGCCACCTGCGCTGCCGAAGAGGTCGAGAAAGCGAGATTGGCGTGCTATGGAAGCCAAGGCACAACGAGCAAATGTCCCTGCAGCGCCTGCTCGCAGACAGTCTTTCGATGAGCTGCCTCGTGCTACTCGCATGAAGAGTGGTCTACCGCTACGGAGAATGGCAAGCTTTTCGCACAATCATGCCAGATCGGAGCCCATGGTGGCTTTACCACGACTGTCAGAGCGTGGAGTGGCTCCGCAGCACGAGGCAGAAATACTTCCTTCGCCGGTCAGCTCCGAGCTGGATCGTAACGATGTTCCGTCGTCCCCAAACGCAGCAGAGATAGTGCTGCTAAACATCCTATGTTCGCTCTCATCACTCACCGATCTTCGCAACACCGCCATCATCAACAAAGGCATGTATCGAGTGTACAAGCAACACGAAATGCAGCTAGTTCAGAATGTTGTCCGCAATATATCGATGCCAGCTCATGAGCGTCAAGAATGGATCCGATCACAAGACCTCGCACAGAGCCCTGAGCTTTCTATCGCCAGGCCACCACGCACGCCTCGGACATACCTTTCGCACTATCGAGAGGATCTCGCCGTCATCCGAAAACTCAAAGCATTGGTCCACGAGAAATGTCAGACCTTTATCAGGCGTGAAACGACTTTCGCTCTGTCGACTCCCACACATCCCCACTCGCAGAGATTCGACGATGCCTTGTGGCGAATCTGGTGCTTCTGCACCATTTTCGGCAGCCGCAAAGGTCGCGAAGACGACATCACAGGTCAGCTAGACTGGCTTAAGGGTGGAGTCGTTAACGAGCACGAGGGCTGCGCCGCCACTGTCAATACCAATCTGGAATTTGACATGTCGAGCGTCCTGCTTAACGCACCAGAGCATTTCGCAACTGCGAACCGCGGCGGCCTGACTGCAGCGCAATTGTACGACATTACCGAGATGTGGACCTGTCTTTCCTCTCTTTTGCAAGGATACAGTGGCCGCGTCGATCAAGCGAGAGAGTACGGTGTATATGACAACTGTGATGTCGCACCAGGTGATATCTACGAAGAGGAGCGTTTCCTTGAAGAATGGCTCGCGCACATTTTGACCCTGGGACCATCTGTGGTGCTCGAGCTGGCACTCTTAGCATCAGATCACAGCCCAGCCGGATTTGCCCTAGCCAAACAGAATGGCTGGACAGAGTGGTCATTGCCCGTCTACAACAGCAGTTTCAACAATTTCTTGAAAGAGCCAGTTGCCATTGTCTACTCTGAGCAAATCGCCGCAGCAAAACTTCAACGACAAGATCCTCGAGAGCAAGAAGCGAAAGAGATGAGTCGCAAACGGGTTGCATCAATGGCCGCCGAGATCCGCCTACGTCGACAGACGAGCGAATATAGGCGTCTACCCCTCATCGGAATGGACGATGAAAGACCCATGAGCGTTCTTTCACGAGGGAGCAGTGTCTCGACTTCGTCGCGTGGCACTGCGTATTCTGCTTATGCGCCGACCGCGCCATCACAGAGGTCTTTCGGGACATCGTCATCAGCTTTCCCATCGTCAATTACTTCAAGGCCATCAATAAGTCCCATTCTGGAGTATGAAGCACAGCAGCACAGCCTACCCGACGGCGTGCCTCTTCAGAGTTGCGATCTAGCACTGAGGAAATTGGTAGAGTTGGGCTTTCCTGTCACGCTTTCGAGAGAAGCGCTACGAGTTACAGATGATGGTGGATCTGTGCGCGTGGATCGTGCCATAGACTATCTCTTGCGTCAGAGAAGGCAGTAGGCAGACTAAATACTACTGCGATGTATACACAGAGCAAGATCCTACTGTTTGATAATCCTAGCCTCCAGTGATCTGATCGACCACAGTAATCAGCATGTACAATATGCCTCATCATAGTCCCAGCAATTTCTTGTTCTTCTTAATCACCTTCCTCAGCGCATTCTCCCTCTCTTCGGCATACTTTTGTGCCTCCCTCAACTGTCTCTCCGCAACATCCGCGCTGGGTACGTTCTGCTCCGCTGCCGCAGCCGCCGCCGCCGCGGAGCCAGCTGGGACAGCCGGATGCTGCGCTCTCGCCTGCATAGAAGCCGCGGACGGCGGGGGTGTCACAGGCGGCATCACGAACTCATTGATATACTTGCTCGCCTCATCAACCAAAAAAGCACCCTTCTTCAGCGTAGCCCCGTCCTGCACCATCTGCTCCATAACACTAGGTCCACGACCCGAACCATTTTCATATTGTCGTTTAACAGCCTCGAGATCAATCGCCGGAAGTTTCAAATCATTCTGCGGTTTCGAAGGACGAAATCGTGATTCTTCCGGCATTTCACGAAGAGCTCGCTCAAGTTCCAAGAAGCGAGATTCCAGTTCTTTCGTCAAAGCTCGGAGGTTGGCGCCAGAGGGCGCGATCATGCCGCGATCGAAAGCACGACCTTCTTCTCCGCCATAGTAGACGGCGGGGACTTTGCCGGTGAGCAATGCCTCGACATCGTTCTTGTTGAGGTTGAATTTCAGGTCGGTTTGCCAGTTGTTTAACAAGTCCTTGTGGGATACGTTCTGGTGAGCTTTGAAGTCGCGACTGTTGGATACCCGGAACAGGCTGTCGATGCATTTCTGGATCTGAGGCGCGGAGGCTTTCAGTTCGGCGATGAGCTGTGCGGGAGTAAGTGTTGGCGTGGCCGGCGGCGATGGAACACTGGTTGGATGCGGCGCTTGTGTCTGTGCTGCTATTGGAGTTGAAGACTTGGTGTCACTGGCTGCTGCTTCAGGAAGCGCTGACGCTTCTGTGGTTGGCTTCCTTCTGGGAGAAGGAGTTCTGCTGGCGGTCGGCGTCGTGTCTGTTGTAGTCGCAGTAGGCACGGTCTTAGGCTTTGGACGGACTTCTTTCTCCTTTTTCGTCTTCTTCTTGCGACTCTGTATGGCTTCTACCACAGGTTCTGCTGGGGGAGAAGTGACTGTCTCGCCTCCTTTGCTCTTCTCCTCTTCCAACGCCTTCGCGCGCTCCTGGCGTTCCTTCTTCTGTTGGCTCTTCGTCTTAGCCCTGACAGGCGCAGAGCCTACCTTGCTGGCTGCAGGTGGTGGCGAGTTGGCACGAGATTGCGAAGTGGATGCCAAAGAAATGTTGTCCGACATGGAAACTTGCTCGCTTGAGGGAGTTCCTGGAAGTCCAATCGATGCCACACTTGGCTTTCGGGAGGGCAACTTGTGAGCAGCGACTATCGCGGCCATGTTGGGCGCTGACGGCAGGCTACTTGACGACGCCTCGGCTTTCGGTGTCTGCACTACGCGCAACGTACGAGGGGCGGCTCTGATTGCAGGAGAGGCCATTGGACTTTCTGCTGCCGCTGGCTTGGTCGACGTCGTCATGCTGCCCCCGGCGCTCGATGGCGCCGGCTGTGATTTTTGCGCATTTTGAGCATCTGCATTCGAGGGAGTAGAAGTCGTAGTCGCATCATTGTTATTCACAGCAGCACTTATGTCCAGCTTTCCAGGGTGCTTGCGCCTCGTAGTGTCCACTCGATCTGCAATCTGACGCTGCGACTTCGATTTGTCTGCTTCGTCCTTGGTAGGATCTGACTTTACCTCAGCTTTGGGGTCTGCGTCTTCCTCTGAAACTTGATCCAGTTCCTGTGTTGGCGCAGCTTCAACACTCTTTGCAGCGTCCTGTGAATGGTCTCCGTCCGCAGCAACTGGCTCAGTAGACGTGGCTACTTTCAGATCAGATGCAGATGCAGTTTTCGGTACCTTTGTTGGCGTTTCGTGCACTAAAGCTGCATCAACGGTCTGCTGGTTCTCTAATTTCGAAGGCGTGGAGATCCTATGAGGCGTGGCGGGCCGCAGTGGCAGTGCGGGCAATATTTGGGAAGTTTGTCGTCTCACACTCATTCTACTCGAGGGACGTGAAGTAGGACGTGAAATTGAACCCTCAAGGTCAGGTAGTGCAGTGGGTTTCGCGAGGCCGGGAGGTATTGACGGCGTGGATCGCCTGCTTTCCAGGATGTGGCCTTCGAACCCAGGGGGAATGGGGGGCGTAGACCGGCGGGATTCATCGAGTGATACTTGTCTTGTAGGAGGCCGTAGGGGCGGAAAGTTCTCGTCTGTAGTGATTGCAATGTCAGCTGATATTCGACTGGAAATACAGTGATAGATCCTCCTCTTGACATGCATGGGGCGCGCGGTCTACGGACGACTACATGACCAGACCAGAGCGCGGCGGGATATATCGCTATCTACATCACACGTCCCTCATCATGGCACGTCTTGAAAGATGAAAAGAGCTGTGATGAGCCATGAAACTATCTTTCAGTCAATCTATCAGCCACTAACGAAGGTCCATGAGATACGTACAAGAAGCGGCATGGTGAGCGCCTCAAAATGGGCAATAAAAACGCCGCTTCAGCCCGAAAAATATGACGCCGTGACCCTCGGTCTCCTGCAGCTTCCCAGATCGAAATGCTGCGCAGCTCGACGCCCGCCGATAGACGATTCCACTAGCCAGCGTCCAACACTTGGCGCTAGTCCAGTCCATCGATCCAGTTCCGTAAACACCTTACAAGAAGACAAAAAAGTCGCATCGCTGAAAACAATATCTCGTCAAGACGCGTCTGGAGCCGCATCTGTGCCGTAAAGAGCGTAACTGAGGGGAAAAGCACTCCGCACACCATCTACCATCGCCCGCTGTAGCCGCCGCCGCCATGCATGCCCGAGTATAACCCACCTGCAGCGCCCACGGCTTGACCGGCAAACGTACCTCCGCCGAACCCGCTCGCACCCTGATGCATTCTTGATTGAAGAAGATGGCTGGCTCCGGGATCTGACACATCGATCATACCACCTCCTGAAGAGGAGGAAGTGTTAGCGTGTCTGTGCTTCTTTCCCTTCTTCTTTCGTTGCTTTTCGCCATCGCCAAAAGCACCAAGGTTTGCATAGGGTGGGGCAGGGTAAGCATTGGGTTGACTCGCCATGAACGCTGCATGTGATTGGGCAGTGTTGTATGTGGGAAGGGATTGTAACTCACGCTTAGGATCACCACGGCCGGAGGCTGCTTCGTTGCCGCGCAGCAAATCCCTGTAGTAGTTATCCTGCTGGTTACGAGTAGAACCAGCACCATATTGTAAACCTCCTGTAGCAAAGCCATGTCCTTGTCCGAACGTGAGATTGCCGCTGACAGGAGGTGTGCCAGTCGTTTTAAGTCCTGGAGGAGGTCCTTGCACATTGCTTGTATAGAATTGTCCATGAGGCGTTTGATGTTGCGTGCCAAAGTGATTGCCTCCAACCGGAGGCATCATAGCGGATTGCTGGTTCATCAATTTGGGGTTCGCGACTGCTTTGACTGAGGTTGCAGTTGGAGCAGCCTCGTTGGCGAAGGAGTACCGAGAGACGTTGCGTTGATGGCCGAGTTGTGAATTATTTGCCGATTGTTGAGGAAATGATGGCGCATTATATGTGCTCTGCTGGGTTGGGTTGTTCATGAAAGTCCCAGGGGCACTGGGTTTAAGTGTCTGCAAGAGCATTTGCTGATGCTGCTGCGGAGTGAGTCCTCGATCACTGGCACCAGGGCTTGATGTCGCTGCACCGGCATATTGAAATCTGGGGTCGGTGTTCGCATCCTGTCCCGGGGGATGAATGGCGCCTTGCATTTGAGTGCTACTGTGTCGCTCTTCCGGCTCGCCACCGAGCTGCAGACTTCCGCTCATCTCGGGATTGTCGTCCTGTTCTACCGTGGGGTGCTGGAACCCTTGGGTTTCTTGTTCGATGCGTTGTCGCTCTTCTTCGCGTTGTCTACGCAGACGGCGCTTGGCCCCGCCGTGCTCATCGAACAACAGGGGGAAGTTTGCGATCATATTGCGGTCCGCTTCTGATAAACAAGTGGAGGACCAGACCAACTTGAAATCGTCCAGAGAGAAGTTCTTGAATAACGTATCGATCGGAGAAACTTGCGGTCGAGGGCGTATTTCCGGACGCGATGTTGGTAGGTCTGGGTCTGGCACGCTGCTGTCGGCAGAAACCTCTATCGGCGGCGAAGTTGAGTCTTGTTCTTGCGCAACTTCAGGATGCGTGGTGGCAGGAGTTGACGCCGCAGGAGCAGGGCTCTCCTGGGTGCCACTCGTGCTTCGACTCTCTGCGCGGCTCGATTGGGGTAGTTTCGACGCCCAGCTGGCTGTGGACGGTAGCGCGGGTCGGTCTAATGCAGGACTGGATGGATGTTGATCACCACTGCCTTGCTGCACCATCGGTGGAGCTGCAGAAGCAACAGGTTGTTGGGACTGCGGAGGCGGTGGTCGACCGGAGCCTTGCTGAGACGAGCCGGCGTTGAGCGCAGAGAGATCGGCACGCGAGTAGCTCTCATTCGCCTCCCCAGGTTCATGGAGGAACATGCAATTCCTATTAGTGCAATTTTCCCCTCTCAAATATGCCGAGCAGTATTTAGTAGTACCAAACTGGGCTCTGAGAGTTCGATCTCCATTCTTGGATCCGTCGACGGCAGTAATACATGAAGCAGCATCCTCTTTGCGCTCGTAGGTCACGTATACGCCAACGGAGTGGGGATGTGAAGGGTCCTTCGCCTTACTAACGACGATCTTGATGATTTTACCATACTGTCCGAAGTATTGGTCGCCGCGCAGGGTCTGAAGCAGCTGGTCTTCTTGCGAGGTCGGGCTCAATCCGGTCACATAAACCAAGTTCTTTTGCACGACTCGCATTCCAGCCAAATGCTTGCGACTGAGATTGTCAGCTTCAGCTTTTTGCTTCTCCTTCTGCAGCGCTTGCTGGGTTTTCTTTTGTTTCTGGGCCTGTCGCGCTTTGTGGGCCGCCGTCTCCTCGGGTGTGATGACTTTGTACTCTATATCGGCGTCATTGTAGGGTCGACGGCAGGCGGGACATAGGCCATTCATGTTGGTCTTGACATTGTGATAGCAGAACTGGCAAATCTAGTTTCGCGGTTAGTGACAGGAGGTCCGCCTGGGACGTAGCGCCCATAGTGGTGGCAGCGAGAGCTGCTCAAAGGGCCACGCACCTGATAGCCGCATGGACATGGTCGGAAGCCCTTGTCAGTAAGGTCGAACTCCTCCACGCACAGCGGACACGTCTCTTCCTCGTCATCGTCGATGAATTGATCCTGCAGCGAACGCGACATGATGTGTGATGGATCGCGTGCGGATGGATTCGAGACCGCGGAGGTGCAAGTCGGGAGTGAGGGATGCAGAAGTGGCGCGAGAACCAGCAGCGCGAGAACGGCGAATGTGCGGAGGCCAGGCCAGGTCGACGTATATGCGGAGGGTCAGGAATACGCAGGTGTGTGCGCACAGGAGAGGTGGTGCTCGTGGAGGGGAGGTGTAAGGTGTAGAGTTGGCGGTGGTTGTAGGTACGTCGACCGCGCCTTCTGTCTGTCTCTCCGGCTCGGCTCGGGCCGCGGCATTGCACCAAGCAGACTTGACGTCGAGCAAGTGCTCCATCCGCAGACACAGCGATATCTCGTTGCCCTCTCGTCCGTCCCACCATGGCCGCCCGAGCGAGCATTGTCCGCTCCGCGCGGAGCGCGGTCCAGTCCGCCAATGCCACCGCCGCCGTCATGAGCACCACCTCCACCGCCGCCCGCCGGCTCTTCGCGACGTCGGCGAGCAGGACCAAGGAGCTGGCGGGCAACATTGGCGACCTCCCGAACATGCGCCATGCCCAACGACCCAGCGCAGAAACGCTGCACGCGCCCATTGTCAACCCGGCAGACAAGTATCAGGCCAAGGCAGAGAGCCTGCACGCGTACGGACAGTACCTCATCTCGTGCCTGCCCAAGTACATTCAGCAGTTCTCGGTGTGGAAGGACGAGCTCACCATCTACATTCCACCGTCCGGCGTCATTCCCACCTTTACCTTCCTCAAAAATCACACCGCCGCCGAGTTCACCTGCATCGCCGATATCACCGCCGTCGACTACCCCACTCGCGACCAGCGCTTTGAGGTCGTGTACAATCTACTCTCGGTTCGCCACAACGCCCGCATTCGCGTCAAGACCTATGCCGACGAAGCGACCCCAGTACCCTCCATCACCAGCCTCTACGACGGTGCCAACTGGTACGAACGTGAGGTCTACGATCTGTTTGGTGTGTTCTTCGTCGACCACCCCGATCTCCGCCGCATTTTGACCGACTACGGCTTTGATGGACATCCGCTGCGCAAAGATTTCCCCTTGACTGGCTACACTGAAATCAGATACGACGAGGAGAAGAAGCGAATAGTGGTCGAGCCTCTGGAGCTGACCCAGGCGTTCCGTAATTTCGAGGGAGGCTCATCAGCATGGGAGCAGGTGAGGAATTCTATTTACATATATATCCATTGTGCTGCAATAGCTGACATGCATAGGTTGGACCCGGTCACGAACGAAAACCCGATACGGTGAGTCTCGACGCTGAATCCGCGTCCATCGTCGAAGGCAAACTAATGACGTACAGTTCAAACTACCTACACCAAAGCCGGAACCGCCCAAGGAGGAAGAGAAGAAGAAATGAAGCGTCTGAAGCGTGGTTCAATGGCTGTAGGAATATCTCTGTACATACAGATACAAACACATGCAGAAAGTTTACATCACCACCTGTCTCCGCTTGGCGCCGGAAATGTGTTTGCATCTACCCAACAAGCCAGTGAAAGCCTCTCAATTCAGCAATGTAACTTCTTTGAAGTTCAAGTGGGGCGACATTAGGCCGTGACAGTCAGCATAACACGAGCGTCGGCTGCCACTCGGCCAACCTGCCCTCCTTGGTGGCTTCCGCAGCCTTGCGGGCTGTCAACTGCAGAGGGCGATTGTCGCCCTACAAATGTGGATATTAAGTACTGGTGCATCACATCTTGCTGCTACACGTCAGTCGATACCTTGCACCCCGAATCGAATCGGGCTTCACTCTTCCAGCGACACTCACCACAAGGGCCATCACCATTACCATGACCGACAGAGATGCGTTGACTTCGCGCACTCTACCTTTTATGACCTTGTCGGATGGTTCTGAATCCTCTTTAGCGGGACCGCCTCCTCCTCTGCCACATTATTTGAATGCCGAAGGACGAGCACTGGCACGCTTTGCAGTCGAGGTGCGTGCACTCGATCAATCGATGAAGACTTGAAATATGCTGAGACAACATTTGTTCGACTGTGCAGGGCAACCTAATAAGTGAGGATGAAAACTGCAGATGATGCAAATGCTTGATCTGTGACTGACACTGTTCAAGTAACTGGAGGCGCC
This sequence comes from Cercospora sesami, assembly GCA_013365235.1. NCBI lineage: Eukaryota > Fungi > Ascomycota > Dothideomycetes > Mycosphaerellales > Mycosphaerellaceae > Cercospora > Cercospora sesami. Next base: position 9,915 of record JAASLG010000350.1, on the reverse strand, counting down.
GGCACACTAGGCCTCTCTGCCGCCCGAGCTCTCCTCGAGCATGGTGCATCAGGATGCTGTCTCTGGGATTTAGAATCGACCCTCCGCAGCTCTCAACAAGCGATTTCGACTCTGGCCAATGATTTCCCCAAGCAACGAGTGTTCGGCATTGCCGTCGATGTGACCGACGCAGAAGCTATTGCCGAAGCCGCCACAACTGTCGTGCAGAATCTAGGTTCCATCGACCATGTTTTCTGCTTTGCTGGCATCGTGGGTATGTTTTGATCGAAGCTCCACGATTTCGACGAGAGGATAAAGCTGATGTTTTCTACCTACCTGCTTGCCAGGCTGCTACCACGCCACCGAGATGACACCAGATCAATGGCGCAAGACAATTGACATCAACACGACGGGTTCGTTCCTCGTTGCTCAAGCGGCAGCAAGACAGATGAAAGCTCAGAAGTCCGGGGGATCAATAACCCTTACAGCTTCAATTTCTGCACATCGGGTCAATTTTCCGCAGCCGCAGGCGTCCTATGTAAGTGGAGTCGGCATCAAGCACAGAGCCATCTCTGCTATCGCTACAAACTCTGCCCTGGGGCAGACGCTAACATTATCTTCGACAATTCCAGAACGTTTCGAAAGCTGCCGTCGTGGCAATGGTCAAATCCTTGGCAGCAGAATGGGCAGTCGATGGCATCCGAGTCAACAGCATATCCCCGGTGAGTGCTATTACCGCATGTCACCATTGAGTATCATCACGGGCAAGAAACTGATCCTCCGTGTACCAGGGATACATGGACACCATTCTCAATGCTGGTGGTGGCAACATTGCGGAAGCGAGAGCCACCTGGGCAAGCCGCAATCCCATGGGAAGAATGGGAGCGGTCGGAGAGCTTGACGGAATGTGTGTCCTGCTTGCAAGGTAAATCTCTCACGACCCAGATTTCTTGATCGATATTTGAGCTGTGCTGACGATTTCGCACTCCAGTCGCGCAGGTACTTATATCAATGGTTCTGACCACATCATTGACGGTGCGTACAATTTATTTGATATTACTTGCCCCGTTATTCATAGCTGATGCTGACTGTTCCTTCAGGTGGTGCTACTGTCTTCTAGTCTCCGTAAATGTCGATATAGCCACATAATTGACAAATCCGCTTCGCAGCCATCCTGGGATATGAGCTCGGCAGAAGATCATGCACTATGTCCCACATACCTGCTGGCGGATCTGAATACCCAGATCATCCTGTCCCAAACCCTTCCGCGCCAAACTTGAGTGCGATATCCAATTTCGTTGCTAATATCTCGTGACTCTGATATCGTGGCAACATCAATGTTCCGAAGCAAGTTGAACTCGTCGGCAGGGCATTGGGATCATTGGGTTGCGATCTTTTGATGATGAAAGTCAAATGACCAGCTCCACCGATTGGTATTCTCTCGGCTGCCGTGACGAATTTCAGCAGCAGCTTCTGCTTCTCTTGTGGCCAAGCGGCGACGATGCGCCAGAATGCTTGTATGTATTTCAGTCTCTCGTCGTATCCATCGTAGCGCGCGGCTGCCTTTAGGTCTGCGATGTCTAACACGTCAGTCCCTTCCACGTATGACTTGAGCAGCGAAGGGCCTAATATCGACAGAGTGCTGCCATTCAGGAGTTGACTGGCTCGAAAGCCGTGCGCGAAGGCTTGGATCTGAGGTCGAACTGAGTGATAGCACAACCAGGTCGAGTATGCCGCCAGGTATCGCTCAATGTTTTCTAGCGTGACAGGCTCAGGATTTTCCTCAGACTCTACGATGTCCCAACCTGGCCACGCATGTCTGAACTGGCTCATGTCGACAGGTGGACTCGCTGAACTGCGGGACGAAAGTGAAGAGTTCACGACTCTCAATTTCAATCGATCGTGCAAAGATGATTTTGGCTCGCCTGTGAGAGGCAGGCATGAGAGCCGTATGCCATTGGCCTCCAAGGGAAATGCGAATTCCAGATCTTCGACGTACTCGGTCCGTAGACTTCGCAGGGATCGAGCAACGGTCGGCCATGCGTCTTGAATCATGATCAACGGATCGTGCGTGACCATGAGATCGTGTTCGCTGCCGCACAAAATGTAGTAAAACATTGAGGGCAGTCGCACGGGCAGCGTGATGCCATTGTAGATTGCCAAAGCCATTAGCAGTCCAAACAACTCGAACATGTATGTAGGCTGAAGACTACCAGCCCTGAAGAAACTCAGTCCCGTCTGAGAGTCGGTGGTGAACATCTCTAATCAAAGTCAGCAGATTCCGTGCTTGGACTGTGTACCACGAGCACCTACGGGCTTCTTCAGCAAAAATGTGCTTGCAAATCATATTGAAGAATTCGATTTGCACGCCCCTTCTCACGTGTCAGCTCAATGGCCTTGTGCGAAACAACGAACAATCATACCCAAGATCATGCCCAATGTCGAGCTCATCAGCTCCCATTCTGACTCGCAAGGGCCGATGCATCTCGTCCGTCCTTCGTTGCCATAACTGATTGAAAGTATCTTTAACCATATCCTCACGACTGATATAGAGCAGCAGATAGCGTTCTTCCTGGTATTGAAGCTGTGCTGATTGGCTGTCCAACTCAGGGCTACGGTTCCTGCTATGACGCCTTCGGAAGTCGCTCGTTCGCGCTACTTGAGCATTGGCCCGGCTGTGATTGTTCAGCAGAGTTCACCTCAGATCCGGGGCTACCATTACCTCATTACCAGCAGATTGACTGCTCGGAAGCACAAGACGAGTTGAGAGGGCGAGAAGAGATACTGGTAATTCAGGATATGCTGTCCAGCATGTGGAGCGTGAGAACGGAATGACTCTGCCATATCCAGCTCGGCAACACGCATGCACACGAATGGCATCTGGAATACGTCTCGGGAGACATTTGCGCAGTAAATGTTCAATCTGTCCAGGATCTCCAGTATTGCGTGAGCCACGGAGCCAGAAGATAGGATTTGCGAACCATCCCATGCTCGCGCAAACATGCTCTTTAACCAGACTATCACACTCAGCGGCGAAGATGCGTGTTCTTGGATCTTGTTCATCAGCAGGACTGTGAATTTGGTGATGAAGACGCTGCCGTTGCAAGACTGACTCTCCTCGAGTGCATTGCTTGAACGGTGTCTGTGGCCGATAGCTAGAAGCGTCCGTCGCAAGAGTCTCAAATGTGCTTCGTCGTCTAGGAAGTCCAGAATGGCAACCCATGCATTCCAGTTCTCATCGGCCGGCTTTGTCTCCTTCTTGACAGGACACGAAAATCCTTTACTCACAATCTCGCGATCGATCATCTCCCATAAGGCTGTCCTGTGCGCTGGAATCAAATTTAAAAGACTGTCTATGCATGGCAGCAGCTTGTCCAAAAACTCGTCGTCACTGCCCACAGAGGCCCCGGTGATCAAGGGATCCAATTGTCGATGCAGCATCGACAAATCCCCTCCACCAGTTATTGAGCTAGCATTCATGGAGACACGGGCATTAGTGTCAGCAAGCAATTGCATCAATGCCGATGGATCGCGCTGCTCCGCTGCGGCAGGCTGATGCCCATTCGTGGTTGATGTGTAGTGAGGGCATAGATGAGCACGCGGTCTGGGTCCAGAGCAGACTGTCATGGCAATTGCTCTAGCAGATCGTGCGGTATACTTGCGTATCGGCTGCGAACTCGTGTTCAAACTTCCGGTATGGCAGAGAATCTCGGTGCAGAGCTCATTGCCGCAGCCGATGAGCAACTGTCCTTCATATCTGGAAACAATCAGGATCAGCTGCGACGAGTCAGCTGCGAGCGTGTACGCTCACCGCGATATGAGGTCTCGCGCAGCCTCTACGCCTTGCACGCCGGGATGCTCGTTGGAGTGAGAAGTCATGGTGTTGTCGGCCATGGACAGTCCTGCCGGACGGACGCGGTGGAGTAGAAAAGTGCAGAGCGCGCCCCGATGGCTCACGCTCGGCGCACATCTGGTGCCTGCGCGCGCTGACCGGACGACCTCCTGACTTCTTCACACCTGCCAACCCTGAGGGAGGTGCAAGTTGCCAGGCGGCTGGTGCGAGGTGGCGACGCCCATCAGAAATTTGACGTGGTTCGATTAACTCTAATCAATTTAACGCCACTCCGCAACATCTTCATCTCGCGGCGAAAACCTTGAAAATCTGCGGGCACGACAGCATGGCCGAAACGAAGCGTCCTCTGCCGCCAAAGGTCGCGGCCATGAAGGCGCGGAAGAGACAGAAGCTCTCTACCGAGGACAAGGCCGCCACATCGCAAATTCAGAAGAAACCTGCTGCCGCAACAAAACGAAAGGTCACTCTGGACTCCCTAAAATGGAAGCCTGTTACACTTCCGGATCGCATGGACGACTATGAAGGATTTTTTGGCCTCGAAGAAATTGAAGACGTCGAGGTCACCAGAGACGGAACCACCGGCACACTGGCTTTCCTATCGACGGCCAACGCGGATTCAGAGCATGGGAACGACGATAGCGACGGGGCAGAATCCTGGGCTGGCTTCGAAGACGAAGAGCAGCCTGCTGCTAAGACCGATGCAAAGGCGCCTGCTGCAAAGACAACAAAAAAGGCGGCTCCTAAAACCAAAGCGACACCCGCGCCGGTTGCTGATTCTGCAACAAGCGCTCCATTCGCGAGTCTGCCCGAAGACAGAGAAGAGGCAACGACAGATGTGTCGCAATGGAGAAAATTGAAGTTGTCCCCAGACACTATGGCCTCGCTATCGAAATTGGGCTTCGGAAAGCCCACCGCCATTCAAGAAGGTGTCATCCCAGAGATCCTCGGCGGCCACGACGTAGTTGGAAAAGCTTCAACGGGGTCAGGAAAGACGCTGGCCTTTGGCATCCCAATCTTGGAGAGATTCCTCGAGACAGCTCAGCAACGCAAGTCGAATAAGGATAGTTCAACACCTCTAGCATTGATTCTCTCACCAACTCGAGAACTGGCACATCAGCTCAACAATCACCTCAGCGCTCTCTTTGATGGCCTATCGAGCGACAAACCCCGCCTCGCCACATTGACGGGAGGTCTATCGGTGCATAAGCAGCAACGATTACTCAAAGATGCTCATGTGATAATCGGTACTCCTGGACGCCTGTGGGAGGTGATCAGCGAGGGTCAAGGAGTTGCTGCAGCCTTGCAGAAGATCGACTTCTTGGTCATCGATGAAGCGGACAGATTGCTCAGCGAGGGCCATTTCAAGGAGGTCGAGGAAATTCTGAATACCCTTGATCGTGAAGAGGATCGAGACGAAGAAGACGAAGCGGACGAAGCTGGAGCCGTGAAGGCGAAGCCGAGCACGAAGAAAGCTGTGCAGCGCCAAACCCTCGTCTTCTCAGCAACTTTTGATCGCGCGTTACAGAGAAAGCTCGTTGGTAAAGTCAGCCACAACGACAACCTTCTAAGCAACGCACAGTCTATGGAATATCTGCTCTCGAAGCTCAACTTCCGAGAAGAATCGCCCAAGTTCATCGACATGAATCCCGTCAATCAGCTTGCAACAGGCCTAAAGGAGGGCCTGATCGAATGCTCAGGCACCGAGAAGGACCTGTACCTTTACGCTCTACTCCTCCTCTACTCGACGCAGCGCACAATCGTCTTCACAAATTCCATCAGTGCCGTCCGTCGCATTACGCCTCTCCTTCAGAACCTCGACCTCAACGCCATAGCGCTACATTCTGGCATGGCACAAAAGGCTCGATTGCGTTCTGTCGAACGTTTCAGTGGCAGGAACGCTGCAGGAAAGACCTCTCCTGCAATCCTAATTGCGACAGACGTGGCTGCTCGCGGCTTAGATATCCCAAGCATCGATCTGGTCGTTCATTACCACCTGCCCCGCGCAGCAGACACGTATGTTCACCGCTCTGGCCGAACAGCTCGTGCCGGCCAACAAGGCTCATCAGTGCTCATTTGCGGTCCCGAGGAAGTCGCAGGTGTGCGAAGGCTGATCGCCAAAGTCCATGCGCACTCAGCTATTGCAGCCGAGAAAAATGGATCGGAGGCAGCCAAGCAGGGATACTACATTCGCACACTCGACATCGATCGCCGGATTGTGTCTCGCTTGAAGGATAGACTGACTCTCGCGAAGAAGATCGCCGATGCAACGATTGCGAAGGAGAAAGCGCACAAGGAAGACGACTTCATGCGTGAGGCGGCTGAAGATCTTGGCGTGGACTACGACAGTGAGGAGTTCGAAAGGGAGGCTCCCGGTCGACACGGTCGTGGAGCCGGACGCAAGAAGAAGGAGAGGGAAGCGTCGCAATTGTCAAGAGCCGAGATGGGTGCTATGAAGGCGGAGTTGAAAGCTCTCCTCAAGCAACGAGTCAATGTCGGCGTGAGCGAAAAGTATTTGACATCGGGGAATGTCGACGTGGACGCATTACTTCGTCAACAGGATGCTGAGCAGACTGGTACCGGAGGTTTCTTGGGCACTGTTGGCCAGCTTGGCTTTGATGATCTCTGATTATTTTGTCTGCTCTAATTTCAAGCCGTCAAGGCCACCGTCGTACTCAGACACATCATACTCGTTGGAGTACTTTTCAATCACCCGCTTCAATGACGCCGCCTGTTCCTTCAATTCCGCTGTGGGCTCCGCATATACATCGCTGAGAAGTGAGCCAAGTGCGGGCTTCTTCTCCTTTTCTGCTTTGCGGTAGGCGGTCAAAACATTTTTCCTCGTTGCGGTACGCAACTCTTTCTCTTTCTCCTCGTCCCAGATGCCTTTACCTTCCATCCACTTTCGCAGCCGAGTAATTGGGTTGTCTCGTCGCTTCCAGTCCTCGACTTCCACTTTTGCGCGATAAGCAAAGGAGTCGTCCGAGGTGCTGTGATGCGAAACTCGGTAGCTCATTGCTTCTATCAAGACTGGCCTGCCACCATCTTGAAGAGCCAGCTCACGAGCCATTTGTGTTACCTTCCGGACGGCAAAGATATCATTTCCATCGACTCGAATAGTGTCAATGCCATAACCCACACCTCGCGACGCTATACCGTCACCTCGGTACTGCTCCAGCGTTGGCGTACTGATGGCGTATCCATTGTTACGGCAAATGAACAAGACAGGGCAGGCTCTTGTTGCCGCGATGTTCAGTGCGGCGTGGAAATCGCCCTCTGAGGCTGCTCCCTCTCCAAAGTAGCATGCCACTACGCGAGGGTCGTCCTTGGGATTCTGTTGATTTTGCATCTTCACCGCATATGCGGCACCAGAGGCATGTGGGATCTGCGTCGCAAGAGGGCTGCTGATCGTGTGGATTTTATACTTGGTGCTACCATAATGCACAGGCATATTCCGCCCTAGGCCAGGATCGTCCTTTGTGGCGAACAGCTGTGCCATGAAGTCGTCGAAGGTGAATCCGCGATGTTGGAAGATGCCAGTCTCCCTGTATTGCGCGAATATAGGATCATTGGGGTGCAAGGCATTCGCACTGCCCACCGCTATGCCCTCCTCGCCCGCGGACACCATGTAGAAGCTGATCCGACCTTGGCGCTGAGCATCGAACATGATGAGATCCATAATTGACACGCTGACCATGTCGGTGTACAATCGAATCACTTCTTCGTCACTGATGTCCGGTTCCTGAGACTTGTCCAGCACGCGGCCTTCCTGGTCCAAAATGCGGAATGTTGGCATGGCATCGTCCTCGGTAGCGCGAGCAAAGTCCATTGAAGTGGTGAACCTGGAGTTGACGGCTCCTGGAAAGTGCACTCTGTGTTCGAGTCAGCAGTGGAATCGCATCGACTCCTTGTGGGCGTACCGATCAGACCCCGGCTTCTGCGATACGGAACTCCATCGCTGATGTTGCGATTGGGGGGATCGTGGCGGTGGTCTACATGCTGGAGTATAGGGCGACGCAACGCGAAGTCGCGATGCTTGTTGTTGGCAAGTATGGCGCCCTGCAAGAGGCAGACAGCGCTTCATTTTGATACGTGACTGCAACGCGAAGTCTCAGGACGGTGCTGGGAATATGGCATGTTGTGTACGATCCCATTATGCCCACGGCTACCGTCGGCCCTTGCACCAGAGTTCAGTGAAAGCCGCATGTCCTGACCCTCTCCCATTGTCAGGCAGGAAATAAGGCCTCCACCACCTCCGCGGCTGCGGCTGCCAAGCCTCCCGATGCCTGCACATGGCGATGAGGCGGCTCGGAGGTGTTGCTGCTGGCCAGCATATTGCCCGCCAGCCTGTCTCTCGCTGCATTGTCCACCGCCATTATGTCTGTCAGCGGCCCTCGAGCGGCGAAGCGACTGCGCTTGAGCCTTCCCGCAACCACTGCTACTACCGTATGCACATCATGTCGGCGTGCCTTCGCCTCATCCACCCGCCTACAGCAACCACCGCCGCCGGAGTCGTCCAGCTCCAATGGCAAGACGACGCATTTTGGTTTTGAGACTGTCGCCGAGTCACTAAAGGCTTCTAAAGGTGGGCGTTATCGATGCTCTCGAACAAATTGTCCCGTAGCTGATGCAGTTCTTAGTCGGCGCCGTCTTCTCCTCCGTGGCGAGCAACTATGATACCATGAACGACCTCATGTCCCTAGGCATACATCGAGTTTGGAAGGACAACTTCGTGCGTGGACTGAATCCTGGCGTTCGATACGCGTCGCTACACGAGAAGGGTCAAGGGCAGAAGATTTTGGATATCGCCGGCGGCAGCGGTGACATAGCGATCCGCATGCTCGATCACGCGACGAATGTCAATCACGATCATGCAACCCATGTCACGATATCAGACATCAACCCGGACATGCTGAACGAAGGCCGCAAGCGACTCTCTACCACGCCGTATCACGCCGCGGGTCGAGTCGACTATCTGGAGGCGAATGCAGAGGATCTACACACGGTGGAGAGCAATAGCATAGACTTGTACACTGTGGCATTTGGGATTCGCAATTTCACACACAAGGACAAGGCGCTGAAAGAAGCGTTCCGTGTGTTGAAGCCTGGCGGCGTTTTCGCATGTCTGGAGTTTGCACCACAGCTGGCCAACCCATTGCTCAACGGAATATACAAGAGGTGGTCGTTTAGCGCGATCCCGCTGATTGGGCAGGTTGTTGCTGCTGACAGGGACAGTTATCAGTATCTGGTGGAGAGCATTGAGCGCTTTCCCTCGCAGCGCGAATGGGCCACGATGATACAGGACGCTGGATTTTTGATCCCAGGACAAAAAAGTGACGGCACCATTACAGAATCAGGCTGGGAGGATCTCAGTCTAGGCATCGCCGCAATCCACAAGGGCGTGAAGCCGTTGTAGACGCCTAGTGGTGTGAACACGATCAGCTCGCCAAACTGAACGCATCATCGAATCCCAAAAACGTTTTGTAGTGACACACTGATGGGACATGCTGACATGCTATGAGAGCAATATGCCAAAAGTGTTCACGTTATCTCTATTGACTGACGAAGTCGCTGTCAGCCTGCACACGCAGGCCCCACGCAGTGTGTAAAGTTATGCAACTTCGATCAAACGCTGCGTGCACGGTTTTGTAGCTCCAAAATAGGACAGAGTTCGACATGAACCTAGCCGGGGCTAACTTGAGAGCTATTCCCACTAATGCGCTCAACACTCGGCAGGTACATGCAGCGCAGCGGTCGTCACGCAAGAGCTCCTGCTCTAGCTCGGGAGCTCGAAATCTTTTGTACCCGGGAACTGGATTGTTCAGCAAATCCCCGATTACAATCCATTTTAGGCGTGGCTCCAAGTCCATGCACCTAATCTATGACGAGCACGTTTTCACATGCTGATCGGGCGTTTGTTTGACTGCCTGATTTTAAGCGTACGGCCGCTCCGTTCGTCGCGGGGAGTTATTACTACGATCCAGCCTGCGGGATGATTTCCATGACTTAATACGACGATTTGTCACCGGGCGAGATAACATCTATTCAGCACAACTGTTCTTTGTTCTAAGACCTGTTCTGTCCTG
>JAASLG010000349.1:0-28103 GCA_013365235.1 Cercospora sesami | reverse complement strand
ATTCGACGGATATGCCGGCGTTCTGTTTGTTGGAGGAGCGTTGTTAGTGAGGAGAGTTAGGATATCAGAGGGTTGAGAAGGCGCACGTTGCACAAGATATCGATGCGGCCGTAATTTTCCACGCCTATGAGGATGATTGATCAGAGTTCATGTTGATGTCTGGTGCCAGGGACAATCAATCTCACATTGAGTCACCATATGTTCGACTTCTTCAGCCTTGGTCATATCTGCATGGACAAAAATTGCCGTTTCTTCGCCATGTAATCGATGCAGTTCTTGTACAGTCGTCTCTCCATCAGTGCGATTATTGAAGTCGTCTGCTTTGCCGGTAGCAGCATTGGTCTTGTTGCGAGGATTCTCATAGAGGTCAACGCAGCATATCTTAGCGCCTTCAGCAGCGAGCTGAAGTGCAATCGCACGGCCCAGACCAGATGATGAACCTGTCACTATCGCCACACGATTCAATAAACGACCAGACGACATGACGGTAGTTGCGTTGATTCAGGGTTCATCATTGCGTGGGAGGTGAAGTCTTTGTGGAGAAGCTCGAGCTCAAGCTTGCTTGCTCTGCTATTCGAGGAATACGCGAAGTGAAAGGCCACAGCGTAGCTGCCTGACCTGCAAAGTGGTCCATCAACAACGAGTTATGCCGCTGCAATAGACTGCCACAAGATGGCAGATTGTTCTTGAACTTATGCTCAGAAGATACGCTGCGCTGACCTCAAAGCATCCGCGTCCACAAAGAATGGGAAAATTCTATTCGCCAAATGAAGGTTCAAAACCAACATGCCAAGCTCCATTGCCACCCTGTGCACTGGATAAAGTCTTCCTTCAGCCTCATTCAATAGCAAGCATGTCCCTGGAACGCGGTCTCGAACGACTATATCCGAGCCTCAAGAACGCGTAACCGCAGCTGCATTTCTACAGCCTCCAGGTGCTGCCGCCACTTGCAGATTCCTGCTCTGCCTCGCCTTCGACAAGTCGTAGCGTTTCCTCCAGAACCAAGAAGTCGCGTTCCATCATCTCAGCCCAATTCTGTAGGTCGCCGAATTCGTTGAGGCCTTTGGTGGTCTTGTCGAGGTCCTTCTGCCACTTTGCACTTTCTTTGGCTAAAGCAGCAGTCTGCTTCTTCAGTTCTGCTTCCTGCTTGGCAATTGCAGTGGCGTTGGCGTGGATGTCGGCCGCTCGACGCTGAAATTGGCTATCATAGTTTGAGCCAGCAGATTCAAGCGATGCGACGACTGCTGCGCGAGCTTCTTCTTGCGCTCGAGAGCCATCGCTAGCCACGGCTGTGGAAGAAGCGGTGGAGCTCGACGCCATGGTCGTAGACATTGCAGCGACCGGACGCAGACTGTCGTGGACTGTGTTACGATTGTGTGATTGCAACCCGTGCTGGGCTTCAATCTGGCAGATACTAAAGTCCAAGAGCGGAGCAGTTCTTGAGGTACATGATTCCATCCGCCAGCTCATCGGGTCGTGGACAGTAGTGGAGCCTGCCCAGCTTCTCATCTGACCTCGCAGGTGGTACCAGTCAGCTGAACGGCGCTGCTAGAGCAGCGGTCCGGCACCTGTAGGAGGACGAAAAGAAGCTCTGACTGGCTGGACTACCCTCCGGGCCAGCATGCTGAACGGCAACGGCCAGAGCAGTGGTCGAGGTCGTGCAAGAATCGGCGCAGCTCTGACGTGTTCACTGAGGTACCTGCACTAGCTTGAGAGGTCTCGCTCTTGTAGAGACAGGCACATGTATCGACTTGGTGTTGAATCCAGCATAAGCACTCGTTGCGAGTGAAGATACCGCGCGACCTACCTATGATGAGCGAATGTCGACCAGGGCTTGTCAATGCCAGGCGTGCGCAGAGCTCGTGGTCGGTCGTAAATGTCTCGTGGGCGATCTAGTTGTGGCAATGCTCAGTGTAGGTGGCAGATCTGATGCGACCGTGGAGGAGAGCAATGCCATTGCGTGGAGCAGAGCGGGACAGCTTCGAGCTTTTCTCCGTCTCGCTGACAGCTCAGGTGATAGTGAGGCGGTATGGGAGGTATGGAGGATGCCTGTGTGGTGCATATCCATCCCACACATACCTTGGTCGAGTATGGGCTGGTCGGAGACGACCGACAGCAGCGCAATATGCACTGGCGGGTCGCACTTCCTCATCTACGGCACTAGACGCTCAGCAAGAGGACCACGAAGGCATCGCAAGTGTCCCCATCCGTCGGCGTGCTCGGTGAGGGAGGATTACTGGTGTCCAGAACTGACGGCGAGGGACGATGGCAGACCCTGCGCGGCGGGTGTCGCGAGCCGAGCAGCTCCACTCTGGCACGCATCGCATGTCGCCGCCGTCCTGGGAACTGTGTGCAACGCGTGTGGATGCGATAGGCGTCGTCCACAGCCCACCAAGATTCGCTGATTATTGTTGTAGGTCAGAGAGCAGTGTTTCCTTGTCCTTCCTCAAACTCTCCTGTGCTCTCCTTGATCTCCCTCCAACAAACGGCGAGGTGCCTTATCGCCGCCACTCACTCCAGTCCATGACCAGCACAGCACCGTGAACTGCTCCTTTCGACAACCACCTCAGCAGCGGCGGGCAGACCATGGCGCCTGGCCTGGTCGAACCGCAGCCAGCGGTGGAGCCTGCTGCCCAGCGATCGCTCTCCTCCACCACCGAGCACTACGACGATACCCTGCGATTCTACCTTAATGGGACCAAGGTCACGCTCGATGAGGCCGATCCGGAAGTGACTCTGCTGGAGTATCTGCGAGGCGTGGGCTTGACGGGGACGAAATTGGGCTGTGCTGAGGGAGGCTGCGGAGCCTGCACCGTTGTCGTGTCGCAGTACAATCCGACAACGAAGAAGATATACCATGCTTCGGTCAATGCGTGCCTCGCCCCGCTAGTCTCGGTCGACGGCAAGCATGTCATCACAGTCGAGGGCATTGGTTCGGTGAAGAAGCCACATCCTGCGCAGGAGCGGATAGCAAAAGGGAATGGCAGCCAATGCGGCTTCTGTACGCCCGGCATTGTCATGAGCTTGTACGCCCTACTTCGTAATAACGAACAACCGTCAGAGATCGAGGTCGAAGAAGCATTTGATGGCAACCTGTGCAGGTGTACAGGCTACAGACCGATCCTCGATGCCGCGCAAACCTTCAGCGGCACCTTAAGCTGTGCGAAAGCCCAGGCCAACGGCGGCTCAGGTTGTTGCATGGAGAAGAAAGGCGCAAATGGTGCAGGTGGATGCTGCAAATCTGGAGACACGGGCGATGATCAGCCGATCAAGCGCTTCACACCTCCAGGCTTCATTGAGTACAATTCCAATACTGAGCTAATATTTCCGCCAGCGCTCAAGAAACACGAGTACAGGGCGTTGGCTTTTGGCAACAAGAAGAAACGATGGTATCGCCCGGTGACCCTTCAGCAGCTTTTGGAGATCAAAAGTGTCTATCCTTCAGCCAAGATCATCAGTGGTAGCACAGAAACACAGATCGAGGTGAAGTTCAAGGCTATGCAATACACTGTGTCTGTCTTTGTGGGAGATATTCCAGAACTACGTCAATACGAGTTTCACGATGATCATGTTGAAATTGGTGGCAACATCACCCTCACCGACCTCGAACATCTCTCACTCGAAGCAGCCGAACATTACGGCGAGAAACGCGGCCAGCCTTTCGTAGCGATCAACAAGCAGATCAAGTACTTTGCCGGTCGTCAGATTCGAAATGTCGGAACGCCTGCAGGAAACCTCGCAACAGCATCACCCATTTCCGATCTCAATCCCGTCTTTCTTGGTACAAACGCAACGATCGTTGCAAAGTCGCTTGACCAGACAGTTGAAATTCCGATGACCGAGTTCTTCAAAGCATACAGAGTGACTGCGCTGCCCCCAGACGCAATCATTGCTAGTATTAAGATACCCGTGTTCCAAGAGAAGGGGGAATACATGCGTGCCTACAAGCAAGCCAAGAGGAAAGACGACGACATTGCGATTGTCAATGCCGCCTTGCGTGTTCACCTTGACGATGACAACACTGTCAAGAACTCGAGCCTTGTGTATGGAGGCATGGCGCCCATCACTATCGGCGCGAAGAACGCAATGGCATATCTAGAGGGCAAGAAGTTCACGGATCCTGCAACACTGGAAGGTGTCATGAATGCGCTTGAGCAGGACTTCGATCTTCGATTTGGCGTCCCAGGAGGCATGGCAACCTACCGCAAATCACTTGCACTTGGCTTCTTCTACAAATTCTTCCACGAGGTATTGGCTGCATTGAATCCGGAAGATGCTGAGCTTGACCAAGATTGCATTCCCGAAATCGAACGCGAGATCTCCAGGGGCCAGAAGGACCATGCTGCTGGTAAAGCTTACGAGCAGAAAATTCTCGGCAAAGAGAAGGAACACGTCGCTGCATTGAAACAGTCGACTGGCGAGGCCCAATACACTGATGATATCCCAGTCCAGAAGAATGAATTGTATGGATGCCTGCTGCTTAGCACTAAGGCTCACGCAAAGATCGTCAACATCGACACCTCTGCGGCGCTCGAGCTGCCAGGTGTCGTTGACTATGTTGATCATCGAGATCTTCCGAATCCAGAAGCCAACTACTGGGGTGCCCCTAATTGCGACGAGACATTTTTTGCTCTAGACGAAGTGTTTACGGCCGGCCAGCCGATAGGAATGATTCTAGCCACTTCGGCGAAGCGCGCTGAAGCGGGCATGCGAGCGGTGAAGGTAGAGTACGAAGAGCTGCCCGCGATATTCACAATGGAGGAAGCCATCGCCGCCAACAGCTTTTATGATCACTATCATTGGATCAAAAATGGTGATATTGACAAGGCTTTCGCAGAGGCCGATCACGTCTTCAGTGGCGTCGCTCGCATGGGTGGTCAAGAACACTTCTATCTCGAAACGAATGCCTGCGTCGCGGTGCCAAAACCCGAAGATGGCGAGATGGAGGTTTTCAGCTCAACACAGAACCCCACGGAAACACAAGCATACGTTGCTCAGGTCACTGGAGTAGCTGCAAACAAGATTGTGACCCGAGTCAAGCGTCTAGGAGGCGGCTTCGGTGGAAAAGAAACACGCTCAATACAGCTCGCTGGTATCTGTGCCACGGCAGCGAAAAAGACTGGTCGGCCTGTGCGATGTATGCTCAACCGTGACGAAGATATCATGACTTCCGGTCAGCGGCATCCATTTCTATCACACTGGAAAATCGCTGTCAGCAAAGATGGCAAGTTGCAAGCGCTCGACGCCGACGTATACAATAACGGTGGCTGGACGCAGGATCTGAGTGCTGCCGTGGTCGATCGTGCTCTGAGTCACGTTGACGGAGTGTACAACTTCCCAAATGTATTTGTGCGCGGACGTATCTGCAAGACAAATACCGTATCGAATTCTGCATTCCGAGGCTTCGGTGGTCCCCAGGGCATGTTCATCATCGAGACAGCCATGGAGGAAGTCGCGGATCGTCTGCAGATTCCAGTCGAGAAGCTGCGAGAGATGAACATGTACAGAGCGGGAGAGAAGACACATTTCCGACAAGAGCTGAAAGACTGGTATGTGCCTCTGATGTGGAATCAAGTCCGTGAAGAATCAGATTGGGAGCGTCGCAAACAGGAAGTGGCTGCTTTCAACGAGAAGAGCAAGTGGAAGAAACGTGGACTGGCTCTTATTCCCACCAAGTTCGGCATCTCGTTCACTGCGCTTTTCCTCAATCAAGCAGGTGCTTTGGTACACATATATCATGACGGCAGTGTTCTTGTGGCGCATGGCGGTACAGAAATGGGTCAAGGTCTACACACAAAGATGACCATGATCGCTGCTGAAGCCCTCGGCGTACCGCTGGACAACGTCTTCATCTCCGAGACAGCAACCAACACCGTCGCCAACACCTCTTCCACCGCAGCATCAGCATCCTCAGACCTAAACGGCTACGCCATCTGGAACGCCTGCCAACAAATCAACGAGCGCCTCGCACCCTACCGCGAAAAATTCGGCAAAGACGCCACAATGAAACAACTAGCTCACGCAGCCTACTTCGATCGCGTCAACCTCTCCGCAAACGGCTTCTACAAAACGCCCGAAATCGGCTACGTCTGGGGCGACACCACAAGCGAACAAACTCACATGTTCTTCTACTTCACCCAAGGCGTAGCGGCAGCAGAAGTCGAAATCGACACTTTGACCGGTGACTGGACTTCTCGGCGAGCAGATATCAAAATGGATGTCGGTCGCTCTATCAACCCAGCAATCGACTATGGACAAATCGAAGGTGCTTTCGTACAAGGTATGGGATTATTCACGATTGAAGAATCTCTCTGGCATCGTGCCAGCGGACAGATTTTCACGAGGGGGCCTGGAGCGTATAAAATTCCCGGTTTCAGGGATATTCCGCAGGAGTTTAATGTTAGTTTGTTGAAAGATGTGAATTGGGAAAATTTGAGGACCATTCAGCGCTCACGAGGTGTGGGTGAGCCTCCTCTGTTTATGGGTTCTGCGGTGTTCTTTGCCATACGAGATGCGTTGAAGGCTGCGAGGAAGCAACATGGTTGTGAGGAGGTTTTGAGTCTGATTAGTCCGGCAACTGTGGAGAGGATTAGGGTGTCGTGCGCGGATCCGATTATAAGGAGGGCGGAGGTGAAGCCGCAAGAGGGGGAGAAGAGTTTCTTTATCAATATATGATAGCAATGTACAGTGATGAGTATGATCCATGAGAAAGCTACAGACTTTTCTGTAATTCAGAGCTTTCTGGATTTGATAGAACGAGCGTAGCATGCCGATGTGTATAGCTAGCCGAACTTCTTGTTTCTGCGCTTCACTTTACACATCAAGCCTGTCTGCTTCACAAACCAGTAATCATGCAACTCCCACTCCTTCCCAGGATCCGTAAGTTCAAAATCAAACTGTCGATACAATTGAGGAACCAATTTACTCATCTCCAGTAGACTGATATTCTTCCCCACTGCTCGTAGCGATTCTCGTTAGCGACGAAACATGCCATGCCATCGGAAGCAAAAGAGAAGGGAATCAGAAATTAGCAAGAAAATTACTCACAACACGTCCTCGCCCCAGCCCCAAACGAAAAATCATTCCGTTCCATTAATTTCAATTCTTCTGGAGATGCTTCGAGCCATCGTTCCGGTCGAAATTCATAAGCATCAGAACCATAAACTTTTTCATCGCGCGCCATGACCCAGGGGTTTGCGCCGATGATTGTACCTTCTGGTAGGAAAATCCCGGTATTTTCGATTTCGAAACCTCCGGGTGGAACGACGCGTTCGAGTAGTAGCCCTACTGCGGGATGCATTCGTAAAGCTTCGCGAATGACGGCTTGGAGGTATGGAAGATTCTGCGCTTCGGAGAATGTAACTGGGTTGGATAATTCTCCATTTCGTTCTGCGGAGTCGATTTCGGAAAGGAGGGTATCGTGAGCTTTGCAGTTGCGGCAGAGATTATAGAAGATTGAACGGAGGGAGGCGGCGGTGGTATCGCTGCCTGCGAAGATGTTACTTGTGGCGTGACTGAGCATTCGGGAGTCGGAGATGAGTTGTTCACCGGAGTCTTTGGTGCGTTTGAAGCGGTCGAGCATGTCTTTGAGGGGGACGGTGTTGAAGTCTTGGGCTGAGTAGCGTTGGAGTTGATTGGCGGCGAAGGCGACGATGTATTTGCTTGTGTTCATTATTTGGAGGGAGGGAAAGAGGTTGGCGAGGTTTGAGACGAGGGTGCTGCCGAAGAGGTATTTGTGAAGGTATCTATCTGGTGGTATTAGTGGGAGGGAGTTGGGTGTCTCTGATCGACGTATGCGGTTCGACTGTAGATGTTTTCATACTGACGACTGTGGTTGTAGTTCGACTGTCCAGAAAAGTGGACGTTGCTGTGAGACTTGCCATAATGTACTTACGGTGCTTGGCCAATCACACTGTTATACATCAGCCGACCTTCAATCGATTCGATAATCCGGTCAATGTCCCGTTCTTGCTCCATGAAGCCAAGAGTATTCGAGAACGTGATGCTCGTTATTGTATCGAAGGCATACCTGGATGCCAGATCAGCCATTAATCGACAATACTCATCACGCATCAATACCAGTGCAACCAAGTTCCAAGATCAATATCCTGCCCAACGAGGCCATTGAACTTTTGCACAATCGTTGCCGAACAAGCATCATTCATCGGCTCCAACTCCTTCAATGTACTCAAAGCGTAAGCGTTCGCAATAGGTCGTCGGATACCTCTGTGCGCCGTGCCATCTCGTTCCGAGAATACCGTGCTCATCATCCCAGTCGGGGTTTTGATGTCGAAGGGCAGGTAAAAGTTGGATTTCATGAATTTGCTGCCAATGCCGTAGACTTGTGGTATGAGTGCAGCATCGCTGAACATGACATGATTGGGACCAATTCGCACTAGCTTTCCATATTTCTTGTGCAATTGAAGATGATAGTCCATTTGTCTTCCATGGGCGCAGCTAATGATCCTATCGAGGTCGCTGATCGAAGCCAGAAACGGTCCTGGGATGTGCTTCAAGCCTGGTCGAAAACGAATGCGGATAATGTAGGCAATGCTGCAAAGTACGATTCCGGCAAAGGTGTATGCAAGCAGTGTCCATACGGACGTCTGGTAAGGGTTGGAAAGCATATCGTGGTGCACAGTATCAGGACTGCTCGGACCCTGCCGCGATGCTTATCAAGTTGGAACTCGTCCAACGTTCAAAAGAAAATTGTGGCTGCTGACAAGCAGTGCCTGGTATATGAGCGGGGTGGCGCCCCTTTCATGGTTCTCATTGTGTTGGTCGGCACGCGCGGAGTCCATTGCTGATCTCAGCTGGGTGGGGAGAGCTGCGCTGCTTCGGCAGTTAGGTTCACAGCGAAGTGCTGATGAGTATCGCATTGAAAATGTATAAGTAGTAGTCATGACGTGACTAGTTTCAATGTTGCTCCAACGTCCATGCAGCAGACTTCTTAGCTCTGTGCTTATATTGTGCAAGGATGTTGTCGGTCTGGTGGCACGCACGGTGACGTCGTGAGCAGAAAGAGTACTGTACGCAAAGAACGCCGTGGTCTGGCAATGCTTATCGCAGCAACTAAGTGACAATTGCAACTCCAAAAAATGAGCTGAAAAGAACGGTTTCCATACCTTCTCACAGCCGGTCCATACGCCTCAACTGCAGTCTCCATAGCGGTGCCACCTCTTCAACCATGTCTCATCTTCATTCAACCGTAGCCTCGCTGTGCCTGAGCTCCATTGCGGTCCACCATGATATAATCGTTGTTGCTGTGGTAGTGTGGTGATGGCGATTGTGGCAGAGCTCCGGGAATGCTTGCAGCCAGTTTGTCCGTATCTGCTCGCTTTGATGGTGGGCGGTCAGCGGTCGGCGGCCGATCAGCTGGATACGTGGGTTTCTGTGCCAATGGGCTGGGTCTCGTCGCTGCCCCTTCCGAAGTGTGGTTGCCGTTCGTGTCGGGCTTTGAATCGGTATTGTCGCCTCGAGGTGCTGGCGAGCTTTGTCGCGACACCTTGGCCAAGCGCTGTTCGGTCTCGCGAAGTCGTGCTTCGAGCTCCTGCAATTGCTGCTGTCCCGAGCTGACTGTGTATTTCCTGTTGCATGCTTTAGCGGAGCTCAGGCAGGAGCAGCGCTGGTCAGGCATACTTTTCCTCAATCGTCCTGGACAAGTCGTCGACTTCCCCTAAGCCAAACATGGAGTCCAGGTCGGCAGCGAAGTTCTGCGCAATGGTGCTGCGAGGCGGTCAGTATCGCCGACTGCGCAAAAGGAGCTCGACAGCACCTACGATTCAGGACGAGGGCGCGAGGCCCGCTTGGGCTGCTGCTCCTCTTCCGCCATGTTGTGCAATTGGGGATGCGCAAAGGGTTCGAGAGTGGTGGTGCTGCTTCTGCTACTACTGCTACGGGTTCTGCTCCTGCCTCTTGGCTAGGAGACGGCGGGCGGGCGACAACGGGGTGGATGATAAGGAGGCACACGAGCAGAGGGGCGGCGCGTTGGGCGTACGGGCAACACTGGTGGTTTAATTGACAATTCCAGTAGCAAGAGATCTACGGTGACGATCCGCACCGCAGGGGAGGTTTGGGTAGGGAGTTGTCTCGGCTGCACTTTGTAACGCAAGGGCCTCTTTGCCGGAGACACTGCGCTGTGACACGCTGCCCGCGGCGTTGGTCGTGTGTCGTCAACAGGAGTAGCAGCAGACCGTCAGCCGATCGCTGCGATGCCGTTGTTGGTGACGAACGCTGCGTGATGCTGGTCGTCTGGGGACTGTCGTTGGCAATGCCGCTCCGCAACGCGCTGCCCGCAGCAGCAGCAGCAGCAGACAACGCGCGACCAACGCCTTGAGGCGCGCCGGCCTTGGCACTGCAGATTGGCCCTTGCTCTGGTCGCAATCTGCACCGAACACACGTTGGAACGACACTCTGCACGCCCATGGGACCACGTCCGCCACCGACACGCCGCCCGTAATTCCATCTCGCATCTCCGCCCCGTCCACCGCTCCGCGACCACGCGCCTCCTCTCGGCCTCGCCGCCTGCTTGCCTGACTGCCTGACGCTCGCACGCCCGCCGGACATGTGCGCCATCTGATGAGACACCTGCTCTCGAGAATATGAGCGGCCTGCATGCACAGAGACGACCCGACCGATCCAGCGAAGTGCCGCGCCAGTGCTGGAGACGGCGCTTTCATGACACCTCTCGTCACCGCCTACACCCACCTCGAGTCGCTACTGCTCTTTCAGGCCTTGCGATGTGAGGGCGTGCATCCCATCAGCTTCAACCGCATTTCGAGCCAGCTGCTCAGCGTGCCATTGGTGCGCAATGATCCTGCCTTCGACGCCGGCCGCTTGAGCCCCGACGCTCTCCGTGAGCTGTATCTGGGCCTGCTCAAGGAAGAGGTGAAGCATGACTTGGGCCGCGACCACGATGAAGAGAATCACCTGTCGAACGGCGATGCGTCTCCCAGCAGTCGCAAGCGCAAAATCGCGAGTCCGGTGCTGCCCACGGTTCACGAGGCAGCACAACATGCGCATCTAATTCCTCAACTCGTCACGCGGCTGTACGCGAGATACCGCGAGAATGCAGTGTCTAAAATCAAGGGCTACGAGACCAAGTACGCAGAGAGCAAGCAGCACGTTGGGGACATCGAGGCTGGATTGTGGGACGAGCGATTGCAGCGTGAGGAGAGTGCCAGGCGACTGCCAGAGCGTGCTGGCCCTCAGACCCAGAGCCCGAAGCCGTCGCCCAAGCCTTCGTCCACTGCTCATACGCAGCCCGTGGTCGCACGTCCAGACGTCGTTCGCACTCCATCTGCGACTGCCAGCCCGGTGATATCAAAGCAGCCCGAGCCCTCTTCCCAGGCAACCTCGAAACCATATGCTCAGGCCAAAATCGACGCCGTCATCAATCATGGACCTGAGCCACAGCATCGGAGGGCATCTTCCAACACCAAACTGCCACCATTGTCCGAGATGGCACCTCAATCACCGCGGTTCGGTATTCCGCCAAAGGTTACGGGTCAGATACCGCAGCAAGTGCAGACTGTGCCTCATAATCATGCAGCGAATCACAATTATGTTCAAGGTCCTCCTAGTGGACATCATTCTCCTTACGGACCACCTCCTGCACATGGGCGCCAAGGATCAATGAGCAGCCCTCAGCTGCAACAATCCCTTTCCCGACCCTCATCATCGCCTCGGCCAATACTACCTCCTCCGCCGGGCATGGCATTACCGCCTCCATCACCCGTTGGCCATACCGGCTCACCAGGGCAACATCAGTATGCCGCTCCAATACAACAACAGCAGCAGCAGCAGCATTACCAGCAGCCACATAGACCTCCTACAGGAGCTGCTCCAGGGCCATATCAGAGCCCCATTCCGCCTCCTGCGAATAATTACTACCAGCAGCAGCCACCTTATCAAGACCGGCGGCCTTCATATCAACCTCCGCATCCGCAAACGCCCACGTATGGGCATCAAGCGCATGTGCAACCTCATCCTGGTCAGATGCATCAAGGAGCGTTTATGCAACCATTCCAAGTGGCTCCTCAAGATCCGTCCAGGCCAATGCACCACCAGCCAATTCGCCCTCAACCAGCGCCTCCCATCAACGCACCAAGCGCGCCTGTGTACGTTCCACACGCCCACGGCACGCCAGCGACTGCTCCACGGGTGGCGCCGCATCTCAAAGGCAGGGTCGAGGACGTACTCAGCATGCTTGCCACCCCACCGAGAGGGAACGCTCGGCCTAAGCCTAAGCCATTGTGGAAAGAAGAATTCCAACCCTCTCCCTTACTGCCTTCCGCAGAGAAGCCTCGTCCCATCATTGAACCACTCAGTCCAACACAGGAACGAAGGTCGCCAGCACGTGTCACGCGGGGTGGTCGTGGGCGGGACGTGTCATCTGTCGAGGAACGACTCCAAGCCGAGCCAGCCTCGAAAAGCAGAACCAGCAAGCGAAAGGCCAACGCACGTGAGAGAAGTCCTGGAGGTCATAGTGTGGTCTCTTCAACCGCCGACGAATCGCTTCGTGCACGCACACGTAGTCATTCTGTCAGCACGGCTACTGGTGCCAATCCTTATTCTGATGACCGTCCACCGAGCCGAAATGGTGTCAAATTGGAGCCATCAACGCCTGCAGATACATCCGAGGATGCAGCAGCTCCTTCTGCTACCCCTGCATCTGGTCGGGTGACTCGCAAACGACGTGGCACCTTGCAGAACCAGCAGCAACCCCCATCAAAGCGCAAGCGCCAGCAGTCTCCCAATAGAGCAGATGATGGGGAATCCTCCACCCCCATGCCACGCAGTAATACGGTCGTTGCTGTGCGAAATTTCAACAAAATGTCGTCGGCAGTGATGAACGATATCTTGAGTCACAAACATGCTGCCTACTTTGCTGGACCCGTACGAGACCGAGACGCGCCTGGCTACAGTGACATAGTGCGGCAGCCGCAGAATCTGAAGACGATCAAAACCGCCATCACGGCCGGCACGCAACTCGTGAAGGCTGCAACGTCCTCCACAGATTCACCATCTGAGGCTGCAAATGCAACGTCAGCTACAGTGGAGTTAGAGCGCACCTCCGATACGACACCACCGAAAGTGATCGTCAATGGAGCTCAGCTGGAGAAAGAATTGATGCGCATGTTTGCCAATGCGTACATGTTCAATCCTGGCGAAGACGGGATGGCACTCTCTACGAAGGAGATGTTCTTGGACGTCGAACAAAAGATCTCGGAATGGCGAGGAACGGAACGTGCTGACGATGAAGATGATACGAAGGGCAAGCGACGAAAATTGTAGCATACTAGTAGATCGTGCGCGCGTCCACTTGACGCATGTAAGCGAATGAAATGGCGAGTAGACTGCCAGTAAGATAATCCTGTGTTCACGTCGAGTCGTATAGTGTTGACATGTGCATCTTGGCACTTTTCGAATGGATTTTCGAGCCTGTGATGAACGCCGAGGCAGAAGCTGTGCATGCCAAAGATCCCGGCGACCAGCAGTGTACCTGTTCTGTCTACACAGCTGCGCGGGCAACCTCTTCACACGATCCTGTCTGAAAGTTGTCTCATGACTCTCTGTTTGAGAGCAGGGAGCGATCGATAACGTCACTCGTCTCGTGGCGCTCACGATCACAGGCTAAGGCCGCGGTAGCGTGCCGCGACAACCAAGTGCATACTCGCTTTCCATCTTCACCAATGTACAACACATAGTCATGCGTGCAAGTTTATCAACTCAATTCAATCGCCCATTTGCGTTTCCTTGATATCTCCTTGTCTTGACTGAATCATGGCATGGCCAAATCCTTTCTACAGGACAACACCGAATACCAGAAAGTGAGTAATCTACATCATCACATGCCAGTGTGGCAAGAATCTCTGCTGACATGGACATTTTTACTGTACCACAGCGCATGGGGCTATAGATTCGAACTCGACGAACAACATCTCACACCGGAACAATGTGAACCTCTGAAGTTTTCCTACGATACCATTGCCGAGGAAGTTCTGGATCGATTGTATGCTATTTCGCCACCGGAGAAGAATCAATTGCCTAGGAAGAATGGACAAGTCTCAGCGGTTGGGAGTACGAATACTACGGGAGAACTTCCTAGACCGAAAGATGATAAGAAACAAGAGTTGAAAGTACCGCAACGGGATCTTTACGCCATTTTGAAGGAGAATGCTGGGAAAGATGAGGTGTTGGGGAAGTTTTGGAAGGGGGTGAATGAGGTGCCGGAGTGGGTTGATTGGGAGCAGATTCAACGGGGTCAGGATGTGTTTTATAGGTATGGTGGAGCGTGTTTGACTGGTTTGGCGTATCAGTCGCTACTCGGTGGGATGGGAGCAGCTCGAGTCGTGGAAGTTTTGGCTCGGACTGGAGGATTCTCGACGAAAGTTGCGAGAGGGAGACTTTTTGAGACGACGCAGCATATTCTGCAATGCACGAAATCGGTGGAGAGTATGCAGCCTGGTGGGGACGGATTCGCGTCGACGATTCGTGTAAGGTTGCTGCATGCTGCTGTTCGACAACGCATTATGAAGCTGAGGGCGACGAGGCCGGAGTATTATGATGTTGAGGCTTGGGGGGTGCCGATTAATGATCTGGATTGTCTGGCGACGATTGCGACTTTTTCGTCTTCGTTGATTTATTTGAGCTTGCCGAGACAGGGGATCTATATTCGTCAGCGAGAAGCTGAGGATTATGTTGCTTTGTGGAGGTATATTGGCTACGTTATAGGTTGCCCGGCTGGACACTTCGAGACGACTGGACAGGCCAAGCGATTGATGGAGACGCTACTCCTGAACGAGATACATCCTACACACACCTCCGCTGTGCTGGCAAACAATATCATCAAGAGCCTGGAAGGGCAGCCGCCAGGCTATGCTTCGGCGGACTTCCTCGTTGCGTCTGCTCGTTGGCTCAATGGGAACGACCTTTGTGACGAGCTGGGGTTGCCGCGTCCATCACCGTATTACTGGGCGTTGATGACAGGGCAGTGTCTCTTCTTCGTGTTCTTCTGCTACACTTATCGCATGATACCTTATCTGGACCGGCGGAAGATCGAAACGCTGAAGCAGGTTTTCTGGGCTGTGATTGTACACAGCAAGTACGGACTGCAGGAGGAGACCAGGTTTGCATTCAAGTACGTCCCCGAGTACGAGACGATCACGCACATGGGCGAATGCGAGGAGGCCAAGGCGACGTACTCGCACGTCGAGAGTCGCAACCTGAAAACCTTCGTGATCGGCGTGGGCGTGCTGGGAGTGGGAGCATACGTCGGGGTCAAGATAGTGAGCGCATTGGCGAGTCGTGTGCTGTGGTAGCATCTGGTTGTTATAGCTAGCTCGGTCAGCGGCTGCAGCTGCAGACATTAGCGTGGGCATCGTGGCAGGAGACTCGGCATGCCGCTGTGCCTGCCGAATACATGTGTTTATCGCCATTCCGTCCGGCGCCGTCCATGTGAGCAGTGCGCCGGTGCACCGTCGGGGAGCTGCCTGGTCGCGGAGCATGCTTTGCTGGGATGGGCCTGGCGAGCAGCTCTCGCATCTCTGGCTGGACCAGTGGCCAGTGGCTGCCCTATTCTCTCGAATGATCGGCGTGCATGCACAGAGGAAGCGCCACGGCGAATCAAGCCATTGTGGAAGCAGCGCCGCCGTGCCGGACGCATTGCATTTGTGGGAGCTGCGGCGCCGTCCTGACCACCGCGACCTCGTCTTCAGCCTTCTGCACGCAGCGACCAGCGACGAGCCCTCCGCGCGCACTCACACCACGACGGTCGGCGGGGACGAAGTCTGCGCAGCGTGCATCCGGGGCGGCCATGTGGCAGACGATCCGCACGAGCGAACGTCGACGTCGTCACACAGCAGCAATTGTCGCACAAGGCTAGGCGGTGCGCGGTGGTGCTTGCATCATGCCTCCCAGCGCGCACGACCAGCGGCACCGCGCCCCCCACAGCAGCGACGCGCAGCGCGGCGAGCAGAGGTCGACCAGGACCAGCAAGGCGCACGGCCAGCGGACGCCGCAACAACGTGGCGCCCGGAGCAACAGTCGCCTGCGTCAGGAACACAGCAGCAGCAGCGGGATCAGTAACAGCCAGGTCGGCATCGGCGGCGGAGAGAATCGATCTGTTGGTCTGCGGAGGCCCTCGCTCACACACGCTAAGAGGACGCAGTCGACCCCTGCTCTTCTAGATGAGTCCTCGCGTGCAGCCGAACGGGTTGTCTTGAGTAGTACGGGAGCCTCCCTCGCCCACAACAACCATCACGACGGCGACGCTGCGCGCGACGACGATGAGCTGGCCGGAGCGATAGGCGCTGTCCGCATCTATCACCGCTTCCAACGCCCCGAAGTGGAGGTATGTTTGTGTGAATCCCACCTGCAACCACACCCCCGTGTGCCCTCCCTCCGCCTCCGCTCTCTCCTCTGCCGTGGGACGTGCGTACGAGTACTGCGACGCGCCAGCGTGCTGCGGCAGCTGCTGCTGCTCTGTTCGCTTCAGCACTGCCACGACCTTTCTACAGACTCCCAGCACAAGAAGAGTACCACGCTAACTTGAGCTTTGTGCGACCACACAGCAGTCGGAACCCCAGCCGCCTGAGATCAACATTGCTGTGATTTCTGCTGGAGACGTCGGCAAATCTACCTTCATCAAGGCAGCCCTCGACCTCAATAACCTCCCCCGATCGCGTGCCGCTGAGCGTCGTTTCCCGTTCGAAGGTCGCCCGTACCTCCTACGTTTGCTGGAGCTGGATCTCAACGAAATTGACACAAACAACGATGGAACGATCGATTGGCCAGACTGCATTGAGGATAGGGTAATGCCCCAGGTCAATGGTGCATTAGCCCTGTACAGCTGCGAGGAAGCTAGTAGCATTCGAGATCTGCGAGATATACTCAGTGAGTAGGGGTCTTCAGCCATGTACGAGGGACGCTTGCTGACCGGCGACATCTTCACACAGAGGCCGTCACCAAGTCATCATTGCCAACTGTGCTTGTTGCAACCAAGTGCGACATCCCTACGAGCGAACGAAAAGTCGAGCCCAGCGTTGTGGAGCAGAACACAAGGCGGATCAACAAGAACATTGCTACCTTGCAGGTCTCAGAGCTTAACCCAGACGGATACAAGCGCGGCATATCGATGCTCATGAATGCCATTGTTCACGCAACGCCAACAGGTATGTGTGAACTTGGAGTCGAGCCGAACATTCATGCGCTGACTTCTGCAGAACAACCCTCGGCGCTGAAAAGAGCAACGTCTCTCCGGCGTAGAGCACAGAGCAACTCACTCACTCCAGCCTCTCCCCGCCCCTCTCTCACCGGGCATTCACGAGCCAGCTCTGAACACACTGTCAAGAAAGATCCAAATCACAGCCGTGTAGACTCCAGCTTCCCTGCGTATTCTGCTGGTGAGCGTCTTCGTGTGCCTTGGGACGAGGAACAGATGCACGGCACATTTTTCAACGAGGAGTCGGCAAGCGAGCCCTCCGCAACCTCATCACGATCGTCGATTAGCACGGATGTTCAATCAGTAGTGCCTGGGGCCTCTCCCACCTCAGCGCTGGCTGAAAATGGCGCGACTTTCGATGAGCTGGTCGATCGACTTCTTGATCAGCCTACCTCGCGGGCTGACTTGAAATTTGCGGCAATCTTCTTGGCTCTATATCGCAAGTTCGCAGCTCCTGGAAAGCTGTTGGAAGCTATTGTGCAGCGCTTCGACACACTAGAGCAGACGGGTGCGCCAATGATGATGAAGTCGACCACACAGCTCCGATATCTTGCTGTCATCGAAAAGTGGGTGACCGCATACCCAGGCGATTTCGCTTTTACTCGGACACGACGTCGATTGCAAACCTTTGCGCACAAAATTTCTGACACACGAATATTCACCGCTGCTGCGAAGGAAATTACCGTGGCACTTGAATCTGTCAACGAGGACGACGATACTAATTGGGCTGTCAATGACAAGGACAGAGAAGCTGCAGGCGACCATTCTCGAAGCTCAATGGCCTCGACTGCGAGCACGCTAATTGATGACCCGATCTTTACATTCGATACAGAGCTTAGTGGGACAACGCTAAGCTGCGATTCCGATATCTACACTGGACCGAAGATCTCCAATCAGATGATTGCATATGTTGAGCAAGCGCAAAGACATGCGCGAGAATTGCAACCCATACAACGCAACACATTGACCAAGATTCAATGGCGGGCTCTTCTGGACCAACCTGACGAGCTGATCGCGCGTGAGCTTACGAGAATAGACTGGATCATGTTCTCGTCAATTCGACCTCGCGATCTTGTACGTCACGTTTCCCTCTCCAAGGAACAAAAGCAATCATGTCGTAATTTGGCTCATGTCGAGCGAATGGTCGAGCACTTCAACCAGATCGCATGCTGGGTAGCGAACTACGTCCTGTTGCGCGATAAGCCCAAGCACCGGGTGTTGATGCTGGAGAAGTTCATGCGAATAGCACGTAAACTGAGAGAGCTCAACAACTACAACGCATTAGGTGCAGTCATTGCCGGCGTCAAGTCGACATCAGTGCACAGGCTCGCAGCGACACGTGAACTGGTGCAGCCCACTGTGGGCAAGGACTGGCTGAAGCTTGAGATTCTGATGGCGCCGTCACGATCACATTTCGCATACCGACTTGCGTGGGAGAACAGCTCGGGAGAGCGTATCCCCTATTTGCCATTACATCGACGAGATTTGGCCACAGCAGAGGAAGGTAACAAGACCTTCCTCGGCGACGACGGTCGTATCAATTGGAAGAAGTTTGAAATCATGGGCGATGTCATTGTCAGCTTGCAACGAGCGCAAGGTATGCCCTACAAGAACCTTGGAGGACTGCAAGGCAATCAGCAAATCAAGGAGCTAGTGCTAGATGTCAAGCTCCTGAAGGATGAAGACGTAGGTTCAGGATGAGCAAAAAGTGCGAGCACACAAGACTGACATCTGAACAGGAACTTTATGAACGCAGCACGCAGGTCGAGCCCCCTGCAAACGCCAATGTCGGACCATCGGCAAAATTCAAGTCATTCTTTCAGCGATAATGCGTCAATGACAAATGAAGCACGACTGAATACCGACCTTTTACAACAAGCGGGTGGAACGTCACAAACACCTCGCAAATATCTACATAACAACACGACACTGATGAGCGATGATATTGAAATATATACCCTTCTGTGGCATTTAAGTTCTAACGGAATGGAGGCAACTTTGCAATTTGGGTACCCTGTCTGGCGCTGGATCAATTGGGACTTTCCGGCTGGTATTTGGACACATACGTGTGCGGAGAAGATTTGTCGTGGGGAAAAGATCTGACTTGTACCTTGTGTGTGGATATTGATTGTGTAGCTAGATGTAGTTGCATGGCCTCGCGGCGCAAAAAGGGAATGGTGGAAAAATATGGGAGTGGGTGGACTATCAGGATCGAAGGCATAGCGCAATTTGGCGCTCCGATTGTGGTTTTGTGACCGGGGTTCGAACTGTAACTCATGGAACTGATCGTCTATCGTCGTTGTGTATTGGAAGGCTTGATGCGAAAGCTGAGAGAGCGGGTCTGACAATCGGAGGGGTGAACTTGTAGATTCTTCATTGATGCTATCGCTCCTGCCCCACCATCGATGTGTCTGTTCTCCTCCTCCACTCGTTGAGCGACTTATCGGCATCTGTTGTCTCACTGTCACATCTTTCTCCTACAAGACCCCACGTCCGAGCACGAATAATGTTCTCCACCATTCTCTCGTTTCTGATGAGCGACGCGAGCGATTCTGTCCTAGTGTTCTGCGGAAAGTATCGGGCGGAATAAGGATCCAGACGTTCATCGATGATTCTCTCTCGAGCTCGCGCATCTTCGGTCTCCCGTAGGATGTGATCGGGATCATTGGGGTCGGGTGATGTGGCTACGCCGGCACAGTAGTTTAGGACGTCGGAGCGGGATTGCCATGATCTGGTATCGATGTTAGTGTCTAGACTTCAGAAGTTTGGATCGTAATGTTGAGTTTTACGGAAACAGGACTTTATCTTTGAATGTCTGGCATGCTTCTGGATCTAATGCTCGCCTCCCAATGGGCCGGGGCTGTCTTTCTGTCGTTGATGAAGGGTCGAATGGTTTCGCGGCGGGCGTCGCTAGTGCGTTGAGATTTTGGTTGATGGTATCGTCTACTGCGGATCGCGATACGCGGAGGAAGTCTAGGGTGGCACTTGGGCATGAGCGTGAGCTTTGATGACGGCTTTTCGTTATGGAGATGTGCTCACCTCGGAGTGCGGTTTGGTTGAAGCAGAATTGTGGCGTGAGTTTGGGTTGGGTGGGGGTCTGCGACATGATTGTAGGCCTTGACGGCGGAGGCACGGGCGGAGGTGGGAGGGATGGTGGTTTCCAAAATAGCGACGCCAGTTTTGTCTCTGTGTGCAGTGCAGTGGTTGATGCGTACAAAGTCCGGACGTTGGAGCTCGACTTTGGTGGTGATGTCAGCCTTGGGTGCTCCCCCATGTCTGCCTGATCGCCAAAGTGTCGCGACGCGTCGTCCGCCACACGCTCAACTCCCGAACTTCGACTCCCATCTCAGATTCTCGTGCCTGCTGATGAGATACTGCTGGAGATCATTGATACAAGTTAGGCTTGCGACGAGATCGTTTCAACAATTCTCACTACGGGTTGCCAGCATGCCGCCGAAGCAGGCGAAGCTTGGGTACGTCGTGAGCCAGCAGACTCTAGGGTCCGTATGGCTACGCCCTTCGTCTACGTGCTCACTGACATTGTCTTAGCAAATTCTTTGGCAATCCAAACGGGCAAAAGCCGATACCTCAACAATCAAAATTGACTTTCAGCTCAAAAGCCACGCCCAAAGAGGATGCTGAGGATTCAAATGCAGCCCCTCCTGCCAGCACAGCTGGCAGCGTGAAGAAGGAAGATGTTGAGATGCAAGATCAGGAAGACATGAAGTGTGAGAAGCACGACGACAAAGCGGAGGCCGACGTCAAGCAAGAGCACTCACCATCGAGCCCGTCGAAAAAGCGCCGGACCAGCCACGACGTTGAGATGGATGAGGATGTAGACGACGATGAGCCGCCGACCAAGAAGGTCCGCTCGAAACCCACGTCAAATGGCACAAAAAAGGGCGTGGCAACGAAGACTGCCGTCAAAAAGGATGCTCCAGCAGCCAAATCCGCCGGCAAATCGAAGGTCGATCTAAAACACGAAGAAGAAGCTGAGGATGAGCCAATCGAGGCGGCAAGCTCGTCAGCAGAAGACGAGTCAGCACACTCTGCAATAGAAGAGGAAGAGGTGGAAGTCAAGCCAGCGAAAGCTGCAAAGGCTGTGCAAAGCACACTCAAATCGGACACGAAAGACCCGTATCCGGACTGGAACGCTGGCGATCCTGTACCCTACGCTGCGCTTTGTACAACTTTCTCGAAGATCGAGATGACGACCAAGCGTCTCGAGATTCTGGCACATTGTGCTCGATTCCTACGCCAAGTGCTGCGACTGACACCAGACGATTTGCTTCCCGTGGTGTTACTCATGGTGGGTAAGCTGGCCGCTGACTATGCCGGCATCGAGTTGGGTATTGGCGAATCTCTCATCATGAAAGCCATTGGCGAGAGTACTGGTCGAAGTCTGAAAATTGTCAAGGAAGATCAGCAGAAGGTGGGAGATTTGGGACTCGTGGCAGCGAAGAGCAGAGGTGGCCAGCCCATGATGTTCAAACCGAAGCCACTTACAGTGCGTGCCGTGCATGAGGGCCTAATGAAGATTGCCACTGTCGAAGGACAAGGTGCTCAAGGCCGCAAGGTAGATGGCATCAAGAAGCTGTTGTCGTCCGCGGATATCAATATGGCCAAGGGATCGACCATTGACATCAACAAGGACAAAGGTGGTCCAAGTGAGAGCAAGTTCATCATTCGTGCTCTCGAGGGCAAGATGAGACTCGGGTTGGCAGACAAGAACTTGCAAGTCGCCGTAGCTCACGCAATGGTTGCACATTCCGTGTCCAAAGACGGCAAGGAAGTGCCAACTGAGGAGCAACTCAAGAAGGGTGAGGAGATCTTCAAGGCCGTCTACAACGAGCTTCCGGCGTACGAGGTCATCATTCCTGCCCTGCTGGAGAATGGCATCTGGAAACTGCGTGAGGCCGTCAAGCTACGACCCGGTGTGCCGCTGAAGCCCATGTTGGCCAAACCTACCAAATCGATCGGAGAAGTACTTGACCGCTTCGAGGGCAAGGACTTCACTTGTGAGTACAAGTACGATGGCGAGCGGGCTCAGATACACTACGTCGCCCACGAGGCTGATGAAGAGTTCGCTGCCACCATCGCACCTGCCGCCGGCAAGAGTGATCGAGGCATTTCCAACATCTTTTCTCGCAACAGCGAAGACCTCAGTAAGAAGTATCCAGATATCCTGGAAAAGCTGCCAAACTGGGTGAAGAAGGGAACCAAGTCGTTTGTCCTCGATTGCGAGACTGTTGCGTGGGATGTCGAGAAGAAGCACGTCTTACCATTCCAGCAGCTCATGACGCGGAAGAAGAAGGACGTGAAGACAGAAGACATCAAAGTCAAGGTCTGCGTGTTTGCATTCGACATTCTATACCTGGATGGACAAGCGATGGTCAACAAACCTTTCCGAGAACGACGCGAAGCCATGTATGGCGCTTTTGAAGAGATCGAAGGCGAGTTCGCCTTCGCCAAGTTTGGCAACTCCAAAGAAGTCGAGGAGATCCAAACTTTGCTCGAGGATTCTATCAAAGCATCGTGCGAAGGTCTCATGGTGAAGATGCTGGACGGAGTCGAATCGCATTACGAGCCATCTCGCCGATCACAGAATTGGCTGAAAGTTAAGAAGGACTACCTTGCTGGCGCTGGGGACTCCCTCGATCTTGTCGTGCTCGGTGCATACTACGGCAAAGGCAAGAGAACAAATTGGTACGGAGCTTTCCAGCTCGCGTGCTACAACGACCACAAGGAGCAGTATGAGACGGTGTGCAACATTGGCACAGGCTTCAGCGAAGCTCTTCTCGCTGAGCTGTACGACACGCTTTCGCCACTGGCAATCGACCGGGCCAAGCCGTTCTATGACCATAGCACGGGCAAGAATGATCAGCCGGATGTCTGGTTCGAACCAAAATATGTCTGGGAGGTCAAGACTGCTGATCTCACGCTTTCTCCCAAGTATCGTGCAGCATCGAGCGAATTCGGAAGCGATGGAACGCACAAGGGTGTTTCTCTGCGCTTCCCGCGGTTCATTCGGGTACGCGATGACAAGAAGCCAGATGAAGCCACGAGCAGTAAGCAAGTTGCGGAGATGTACAGGAAGCAGGAGAGTGTTGGCAAGAATCAGGGCCCTAGTGTGGACGATGACTTCGAATATTGAACGGGGATTGCACAAAGTGTTTGATGGCTAATGGCGGCTTCGAGGCTACAATGAATGCATGAACAATGTTGCTCGGTTAGCAGAAGGTGAAAATGCAATTCTCAGATGACTTCACCTCATTGCACCGGTGATTTTAGTACGATCTTCAGGTTCGCCGGAAGGTGGCCGGAGTTCGGGAAGACTCAGCCCTGTGGATGCGCAGTACATCATCCGCCAAGAGGCTTCGTCCAGGCACAGGCATCTGCTAACGCTCCCCATGTCTCGTGCCGCTGCTCTCGTTTGAACATCTATAGTCATCTTGTGAATTTGGCCCACATGCGGCTCAGCAACACATCGCGAGCAGAGAGCGAGTATACAGTCACCTGAGTAAAGACCTGCAGCATACGACACCACCCGCCGCGAACCACAACATGCCAGCACCACCACCCCCTCCGCCGCCCCCGCCGATGCCTGGCATGGCCGGTGGTAAGTGATAGCATGAGCAGGACTCCGAACAGTGGCTGATCGTTTCAAGGGCCACCGCCTCCACCTCCACCGCCGCCTGCTAACTTACCTGCGAGACCTGCTGCGAATGAGGTGAAAGGAAGAGTACGTTACACGTGTACAGCGGGCAATGCGCCGGAACGCACAAGGTAGTGACAGTTTGCTGATGTTTGCGCTGCACAGGGTGCTCTGCTCGGAGACATCACTAAGGGCACACGGCTGAAGAAAGTCGGCGTTGTCAATGACCGCAGCGCGCCTATCATCGACAAACCAAAGGACTCGGGCGGACCACCTATTGGAGGCGCGCCACCTGTTCCGGGAGGACTGAGACCTGCTCCATCAGGCGGAAACAGAGCCCGGAGCAATAGTGATCAACCAGGAAACGCAGCAGCAGGAGGAGGCGGTATGGAGTCAGCACCACAATTGGGAGGTCTCTTCGCTGGCGGCATGCCGAAATTGAGGAAGACGGGCGGAGGAGTCAACATGTACGATTCGGATCCAGAGACGAATGCCAGGAAGGTCTCAGCACCAGTCTCGAGTGCGCCCTCAATACCGAATGGACAACCGCCGCCCAGGCCAGGTGCAGCACCGCCGCCGCCTCCGCCCGGCTCTGCACCTCTACCGCCCTCTGTCGCTGCGCTGAAAAGCAATCTGCGGCCTACCAGTTCACTATCTCTCGACAGCGATGCACGATCGAAACCAAAGCCTCCCCCGCCGATTGGCAAGAAGCCTCCCATTCCTCCTCCAGCATCGCGGAAGCCATCTGGATTTGCTTCCAAATCGATGCTGAACCTACCTACACACGATCCTCCCCGACCTTCATCCAGCCCTGCTCCATCAGCGGCTCCTCCACCTCCCCCGAGCGCACCCAGACCTCCCCCTGCGCCCGTTGCGCGACAAGCGCCAACTCCTCCCTCTGCGCCGCCAGCGCCCCCTCCACCTCCAGTGTCACGGATAAGCAATGTCAAGGACGACGATGACGAATACGATCCATACAATTACAATTCCAGGTCAACGCCGCCCCCTGCTCCTCCGCCGCCGCCGCAGACAAATGGTGCTCACAAAGAAGTGAGCTTGGCACAGCAGGCTGCCATGAATGCCTTTGGAATGAACAAGCAACCCAGCCCAGCCGCAGCCCCTCCAGCGCCTCCACCGCCCCCTCCCACGGCTGCTCCGAACAGGCCCGGGTCCGCGGCTCCACCAGCTCCGCCGCCACCTCCAATGTCGCGGGCAAGTCCATCACCTCAAGGAGCACCACCTTCTCCTCCGAAAGCGAGCACACCGGGTGGAATGCCAACTGCGGGAGGTGTATCTCTCGGATCCGATGGACCAGGGAGGATGCCTTCTTTCCCAGATGCCGCAAGCTACACATTGACGAATGGGAACCGAAGTCGAGCAGATAGTGGAGCTAGAAGCTCGGGGGCGAGATTCACAGTACAGGACACCAGATTCAAATTTCAGGACGATGGGCAGCTACCAAAACCACGAGATTTCGCTGGCGGGCCAAAGAGGTATCGTGCTGGGAGGGGAAGCAGTGTGCCATTAGATTTGAAAGCATTCGAATAGGAGGGAGGAGCGTGATTTGAGTGAAGCGTTCAAGCCGGCATTTGTTATGTCTGAATGCGCTGGTGCATTCAGATGGTCATCAAAACAATTTTGGTGTACATAACCATAGCGTCGGAAACAGTTTGCGCTGGAGCACAGCACAATTCAACAATCAAGACAAGATCAACTCGCATTTTCAATTTGGAGCTCAAACAGTCTGTTCAAGGAAAAGCACAAATCAGTCTCATAGTCTGACTTTCCAACGTGTCCCCATCCGTCCAACTGACATGCCCGAATCCGGCATCTCGTAAACTTTTATTCCAAAAGTGCTCGTCAGCAAGTGCGTGCGTCCTCCCATCGTCGAATAACCACCACCCTTCTAGCAGGCCATAAACCAGATCAAACCAATACAACGACCTCGTAAACTCCACCAAACAAAAAACTCCATCATTTTTGAGCAGTGCTTTTACATTCTTCGCCGACTGACTCGCATGCGTAGTGGCATGAATGCAATTCGTAGCTATGACAACATCGAATTTCCCACGAAGTTCCTCAGCAGGGAGCGCATTGCAGTCTAGATTTGAGAAGACCATCTTATCATAACCGGGCAAGTTGCGGAATTTGCGTTTGGCGGCTGAAACTAATGCGCCTGAGATGTCTGTGAAGTGATATTCAAAATTTATACCAAGGGCTTCGAGGAAAGCGACGATGTGGCGTGCTGTTGCGCCTGTTCCGGCGCCGACTTCGCAGATTCGGAAGGGGTCATTCGTTGAGGATGGGGAATACGCTGAGTCGGAGTGGATTTGAGAGAGATAGTCGGCGAGGAGTCGGGTTATGGCTTGGCACATGGGAGCTGAGTCGTATACGTCGGCGAGGACCTCTTTGTTTATGGGGTCGGCGAAGAGGAGTCTCAGTGGGTCAGCTGTTCCTGTCAGGCAGGCGGCGAGATTTGATGCTGTGATGTTGAGGAGTTTGGTTTCGGATGTGTGTTTTGAATGGCGAGCGAGCATTTCTGTGAAGAGAGCTGACGATGGTTCTTTGGGCATGGGCTGTTCGGTTCGGAAATAGCTATTGTTAAGTGACTTCAGCAGTCCGGCGTCAGCGAGGATGAGTTCCATTCTGGCCATCAAGTGCTTGTGTTTGGTCTCTACATGGACAGCTGGAAGTTTCTGGCCAGTAGACAAAGTGTTTAGGTTACATCCGAGCTTTTCCAGTGCTTCGACCACATACGCTACGACTAGTTGACTCTGGAGAGGGTGCACTTGTGTCCAGAACCCTTGGAATCCAGTCTGCTCTGCATACACATCAAACTTCAGTCTGACATTATCGAAAAGTGTTGAGGCTGCGGCCTCTTTCGACGGACTAGGAAAAAGTCCTGAATGCGGTCGATCGCTGTGGGGAGCATTCGGGTACTTTCCACACCGGGTAGACTCAGCGATAGCCGGTGGGCATGGCGTCTTCTCCCCAGTGACAAGTCGCACGAGGTCCGCGAAAGTCGAGCGGTCATCAAGATCCTCAAGATCGACCACCAAAGAAAATTGTCTTCTGATGTCGCTTGTGATCTCAATCGCAACTAGGGAGTCAAAGCCAAGATCAGCCAGGTTCTCTGGTCCATGCAGCTCAGTATCGAGTTCGAGATAGGCGCAGACCAATGCAGAGAGACGAGATGGCAGGTCGCCACTCTGCCACGCAATCTCGGAAGCTGGAGTAAGAGGTGTGGCTATCGAGCCATACGACATGGCACGAGAAGTGCGTGGGGACAGTTCGGTCGAAGACGATTCGCTATAACGGCGAGCATCAGACTCGAAGGTCTCAACTTTGCCACTTGCACGGCCTCTCTTTTCCAAGTACGCAAGTAGTGCATCCATATTCTCGAGATCTACCACATCGTCCAGGTACAGTTCGAGACTGAATGCTTTTGCGAGTTCACCGACGATCTCCATGATCATTAGCGAATCGATACCAAGGCCATCGAAAGTGGCACTCCCTATAACATCTGCAGGTTCAATATCTGCAAGTTCTTGCAGTATATCGTACAGTCGTGCGTGGATAACATTTTTGGTGTCTCTCGCTGCATGACTTGAGACCGTAGAGATGGGCGGGACGTGCTTTCTTTGAACAGGATTATTCATTGTGAGGGCACACTGTCCAGCTGGGGAAGGCGCTCCTGGGTTGTGCGATCTTGTCATTGCGGTTGTGGGCTCCAGCGAAGGAGTGACAGCATGCACTGTTGCTGCCGGTGCTAGTTCCAAGCTCTTGAAGACAGCGCCCAAGATATAGAGCACGATCTTGCCTGTAGCCGCGTCATAAACAAAGATGTCGTTGGCGACTTCTTGAGCTTCAGGAGAAGCGTATACGAGGACTTCGTAGACAGCCTCTGAGAAGCTACTTGCGCTCAGTGGTCGAAAACTGGGGCCCGTGCGAACGGTATCGACACTGGACAGTTTGTAGATCTGCCCTTCTGGCCGATTGCACATGATGTTAGCATATAT
Organism: Cercospora sesami; assembly: GCA_013365235.1. Lineage (NCBI taxonomy): Eukaryota > Fungi > Ascomycota > Dothideomycetes > Mycosphaerellales > Mycosphaerellaceae > Cercospora > Cercospora sesami. Next base: position 205 of record JAASLG010000349.1, on the reverse strand, counting down.
GCCCGCAACTTGTGTGAAATAGTTGAGGAGTGCAGAATTGATAATACTGCCCTCGTGCAAACAATTCGCCAATTCCTTGGGCAAGACAACTTTGCCAGCAACTTGATGGTCCCGTGCGCAGACATGGCGAACCCCGCGGTAGTGCTCAGCGTAGTCCACAAGTGATGACAAGACTTTATACACCATCGATCCCGAAAGGGATTCT